>JAJMBI010000004.1:0-154224 GCA_030572815.1 Starmerella asiatica | reverse complement strand
AGATTTCTAAGCACCCATACGTCTAGCCATGGGCCATACAGCCAGCGACACGTAGTATTTCATGCGGTTCGAGTTCGACCCATTTTCGCTAGTCAAATAGCCCATGTAGCAAGCCATATTCCAGTAATTGCGTGTAGAAACATAAGCACCCATACGTTGCGATACTACTTCTCATGGGCCATACGGCCAGCTACACGTAGAATTTCATGCGGGTCGAGTTCGACCCATTTTTGCCAGTGATATAGCCCATATAGCTAGCTATATACCAGTCATTGCGTGTAGAATTATGCTGCCATCATAATAGAACAGATTTAGGAAATCCATCGGTTTCGAGAAGGAACTGAAGTAGCGTGGCTAAGTAGTATGGCGACCTTGTCCCAACAGTGCGGGGTGCCACGCACAGGATACCGGTACAACCCTATCCCAAACATTTGCCATGCCATTAACATTCACTCTGGCCATCGCCTAGGGTCCCAATGCCATCGTCGTGAAATCCCCGCCCAGCATCAAAATTTCAGATGGCGTTCATAATTTCACGATTTCTCCATACAGGACTGTATTACTGACGTAGGTTTTAAATATTATTAGACTCATTTGGCTCCAATGATACAAATAATCACTTCGTGTTGTACAATCTGAACGCTTTATAGAGCCGAAAGTGCACACTCACTATCGTGCATATGAACACCTTCCACGGCTCTAATCCTCAATTTGATTTATAAATAAAAAGTTGTCCTAGCCATTGTTTTTTCTTAGAAATTAATTAAAGGCCTTGTCAATTTAATGGAGGATAAATTCGATATTTCAGAAATTTCGACAGATTTCTCGGGGCTGGCCTCGTTAAAGGGCACACCAAAACTACAACATCGCCGGGAATTTAGTATTTGTGCACACCTTCTACACATTAAGAATATTAACTGTTCATTTAAACTGATTTCGGGCTGGATGTCCCCTCCCACTTTCCTGTCTTTAGACCCATCTAAGGCTGCCTAGCTAAAGGACACTAAAACCATAACAGAGCTGAAGATTTAGTACCTTTGCATAATTTCTACACATTAAGAACATAAACTGTCTATTTGGTTGAATTCTTTACTGGTGGGTGGGTTTCATGTCCCTCACATTGGTTTGCCTCAGAGCGTCGCTAAAGGGCCCACCAAAACCACCACGAAGCTGAAAATTTAACATTTATGCATACGTTCTACATACTAAGAATATAAATTCTTCATTTAAACCGCTAGCGGGATGTGTGTCCTCTGATACTCCTGTGTCATTAGGCCCCACAAAGGCTGCCTTGCTAAATGGCACACCAATCCATTACAGAGCTAGAAATTTAGTGTTTCTGCATAATTTATATCCATTAAAACTATAAATTGTTTATTTAGGCGATTTTATTAGTAGCGGGCAGGACGTATGCCCCTCACATTGGCCTGCCTCAGGGCGTCCCTAAAGGGACCACTAAAACCATAACTGAACCGAACATCTAAAATTTATGCATAATTTGTGTCCATTAAGAATATGAACTGTTTATTTATTTGATTCCTTCGATAGCGAGCTGGATGCACACGCCCCTGACAACCCCACTAGCTGGTCCATTAAGAAGCCGGAAATTGGCGCCAAATTTGGTATTTGATTAACTTATATCGCTAATGAGAATATAAGCTGTTTCTTTAGTCGATTTAAGCGCTAGCAGAATGTCCCCTGTTACTCCCCTATCTAGGCCCAGCAGTCTGACTGCCTCGCTAAACGGCCCGCCAGTACCCAACCAAGCTGCAAATTTCATACATGTGCATAATTTGTACACATTCAAAATATGAACTGTTTATTTAGTTGATATCGGCACTGGTGGGTGGAATGAATGCCCCTCACATTGGCCTGCCTTTAGGCCCAGCCTTCACCCAGTCAAATTCCTAACACACTAGCTATCGCCTCCAGAAGTTTTGCTAGGAGTACATGGGACTATTCAATCTAAGTTTATTTAGAACATCCAAATACAAACACAATTGCACCACCGGAGCTATACCGGTATTGCGTGGTTGGCTACCCACGAGCATGGACGACAAGCACGAGTATATAACGCCGTTGAAAACACGGCAGAACCAGCGACGGTCGACCTCGGAAATCCATGTATACCCTCAAAGACGCACACCATCCTTGGAGGATCGGCCAGTGCCTGATTTGTCGCCCCCCGTTGAGCAGCGGTTGCCCAGCTCCGGGGTGGCCCCAACAAAGCACCGCGTGCCGAGCCTAGGGTCACCGCTGCGGTCGCGCGAGTCGCTCGAACCAGAACCAGAACTCGAGATCTCGGAGTCGGAAATTGTTAAAGGCGAGGAGTACGGAATATAATTTATGTACAAATTAAACATTGATGATACTGTCTACCGGGTGGTGGTCCGGTGCTGATGCATCCGTTTGCACGCTGATCAACAGATCACCTTCCGGGGTTCCCGTGATGTCTGAATGCAGCCTGAAGTTCTGTGTTTCATACCACGGCACGCGCGGAGCATCACCGCCCTGGGTAGAGGCAATAAACCCGCCAAATGCCACGGCTCCCTTATGGGCGCGAGCGGGCATTGCTCGTGCCTTCACGCGCAGCTGGTCAACCACCCCACCGGGAAGGTTATGCAGCACGCCGGGAGTGGCATACGATGCGCCAATGCTCGAGTTCTCCCATTGCACGGGCTTGTCATTGTGGTTTCCCACCAAAAACGGCGAATTTGTTTGGTTGGAAGCCACAGAAGCTCGTGCTCGCCGCACAGTTTCCCGGAACTCGCGTTCGCTGAGATCACCCAACGCTTTATGCCGCTGCAGGGGCGGTGGATTAGTGGCATAAGGCGAGGGAGCGCCATATAACGACCGCAGCCGCGGTTTCTGGGGCAGTTTCACGGCCGCGCTCAGCGTGTCTAAATTAGCGACTTTGTTCGTGAACTTCGGCGAGTACGACACGCCGTTCGTGCTGAACCTGTCCTCGAATTCATGGAACTCGAGGTGTTTTGACTTGGCGCCTGTAACGGGGAATTTCAGGCCCCAGTCGCGGCGGTACACCGAGGCTGAGGGCGCAACCAAAGACTGGAACTTCGGAACGTTTTCGGACTTGATGCGGCGCGCCACCGATTTAGGCGGCAGCGTGAAAAGTTTGGAGTCCCTCAACGCTTCTTTAAACAGCATGCGGAGGAATCTTTCACCCTTGCCCCGCTTCCACCGAGCACCATCTAAATGGACGTAAATTTAAATGGAAGCACGTAAATATAAATAAATATTACACCAGTGATGGTTATCGAATCAGTGTAAACTCGTCAGTGCAAGCTGTTGTCAGGCTGTTGTCAGTGCAAGCTGTTGTCAGGCTGTTGTCAGTGCAAGCTGTTGTCAGGCTGTTGTCAGTGCAAGCTGTTGTCAGGCTGTTGTCAGTGCAAGCTGTTGTCAGGCTGTTGTCAGTGCAAGCTGTTGTCAGGCTGTTGTCAGTGCTAGCTGTTGTCAGGCTATTGTCAGTGCTAGCTATCTGTACAAGCTATTGTCATTGCTAGCTATCTGTACAAGCTATTGTCATTGCTAGCTATTGTAATTGCTGGCTTGCCATTGCTTGCAATCGTCAGTGCTAGCTTGTCAGTGCTAGCTATCAGTGCAAGCTGTCAGTGCAAGCTGCCAGTGCAAGTGAGTTCCAGCTTATCACTAGCTATTGCGTAGAAATGATCCAATCACATTCTGGGTGGTGCGGCTGGGTGCCACGCCCGTTTGGGCGATGATCGCGGCATTGCGGCGCACGACTTCCTCTTTAGATACATATGAAGCCACTTTAGAGCGTACAGAACCATCAGAATTGAAGTACCGACAGTCTAACATCAGTGCTACGCACTCAGCAAAGTCACTATGGGGTGCAGCCACAATGAGGAGCGGCAATCCTAAATGATGCTCGTAAAATTCGCATAGTTTGCGTAATTCGACTGCTAATTGGCGTGCCCCACGTTTACCAGAAGCCAGCGGAACGTGTAGGTAGTTAGATCCAACCTTTACAGAGACATCCGGGCGGAGATCAATGGTGGGATAGCCCATTGAAGAGTCGTGGGCCACAAACAACGTTGCCGTGACTTGTTTAGGAGCATCACCCTGCGCTGTACTGCTAGTGATCGCGTTACACATTCTAAGCCACAACTCTTCATCGCTAAGACCTGGCTCACGTAAATTGGCATTCAACCACAACATATCTGGCAAGAAGTTCGCAGGAGCCCACAATTCATGATCATCAGCAGCTCCCTGAACGTAGGTGAACCCAGGACGGGCAAACTCACCGTCTTGGGCACGACGGGATGCTGTGCACAGAATTACTGCATGAGCACCTTCAATGATCGGTTCATTGGCACTAAATTCGTGCATGGGCAGCAAACCGTCGGGGGTCACCCACAGCGGTCGCAATGGCCGGGTTAATTGAGGCAAATTATGAACTGGCACGATCCGCAAAAGATCCGCGGCCCACCCACTTACAAGCTGCTGAATTTGATCCTGTTCGCTTTTAGAAACGCAATTAGGGAATTTGCATGCGTCTAAAACGGGGATGCCGAGCAGTGCATGATTTAAAACAGCGCACCAAATCGGTACGGTTTTGGACAATGCATCGGGCATTAGTTTACCGCGGCGCGTGCTATCGACAATTATTATGCCATTATGCTGCTCAATAATGGGGATCAAGTGCAAATTAAGCCGCTTTAAGGAGAACTGCCACTGCCGGGTATGGCCGTCGGTGCTTTTGAAATATGCCTCACCTGTGCGATGGTTGGGGTGGACGTACCACAGCCCGCAGCGCATATTAGCAATTATCGGACGACAGTAGACACTATGTACACTTTCAACGAACTCGGCATCCTCTAAAATACTTTGAACCCGGTTCACCGTTGACCGCTGTGATCGACGTACCTCATTCATACCCTAAATGTGAAAAATCATAGATTGCACGTATAGATGTCCCTAAGATATATACATTTAAGCGCCTAAAGTGGCACTGAGTTGCAATCGCGGAGCAATGTTCATGGCCATCAGTTCCTGGAACAGAAGCTTGGCTGCGTACGGCAACTTCATCTTTTCTAAGTACTCCCCCGAAGAGCAGATCGGGCACCAATTGTTGACGCTGGCCAGCAGCCCGCATTTGCGACAAACGTCAACTTCAAACACATCGGAAGACAGCATCAACCGTTCAAGCAGCAGCTGGGATGCGCCATAAGCAACCACACAGTCGCGTTCCATTTCACCCAAACGAAGACCGCCATCACGACTGCGGCCCTCCGTAGGCTGCCGAGTAAGAACTGCACGTGGACCGCGGGGACGCGCGTGCATTTTGTCCATAACCATGTGCTTGAGCTTTTGATAGTAAATGGGACCAAAGAAGATGTATGCTTCCAATGCTTCACCGGTGATGCCAGAGTAGAGCATGTCTTTACCGGAGTAATTAAACCCATGCTGCACAAGAATCTCGGACATATCTGCCAACTTTGATCCACCAAAGCACGTACCGTACTCCAAATTGCCGGACAGCACCCCGGCTTTCCCGCTCACGAGCTCGAGCATTTTACCTACCGTCATTCGGGACGGGAAACCGTGCGGGTTCATAATGATGTCGGGGCAAACACCGTCATCGCTGAAGGGCATATCTTCCTGGTTCACAATGATACCGCACACACCTTTCTGTCCATGCCGCGAACTGAATTTATCGCCCAGCTCGGGCCGCCGCGTTTGACGCAACAAAACTTTGATAAGCGGCAGATCTTTTTCGTTCGTGCTTAGCATTACCTTGTCAATATAACTCGGTTCTGGAGCCTTATAGATCATCGGGGTCTCGCGATATTCCTCGGGAGGCGGGTTCGCACTCGAGTTCGCACCCCCCGGTGTCGACGTTTCATTTGTGCCATCGGAAGTAACGGGAACAACCTTATTAATGTAAACCTGGCCGTTGTCAATGCGTTGACCCACTTCAGCCAACCCATCATGGCCGATAATCGCGTGGGGATAAACTGGGTTGCCATTTCCGTCGTGCCGGAAGCTTTCCAGCTTGTCCGTTTGCTGATTCGCGTATCGCTTTAAAGTGGTCGTCGCCTTACGAAGAACTTGGCACCGGCCAAACCCGCGGTCAATCGAGGCCTTGTTTAACACCAAGGCATCTTCAATATCATAGCCGGAGTAACTCATCACGGCCACAACGGCATTCTGGCCCGCGGGAAGCTTGTCATAATCAATGAGTTCGATCGTCTTCGTTTTTACAACGGGCTGCTGTGGGTAAACCAGGAGATACAGGAGCGTGTCTAATCGCGTGAACTGGTTGTAAGCAATTGCCCCGATCGCCTGTTTACCCATGGCACACTGGTACGTATTACGCGGCGACTGGTTATGATGGGGATATGGAATCAGGCCCGCAACGGCGCCCAATACAGTAAAGGGCTCAATTTCCAAGTGTGTGTACCCACCAGCAGCGTAGCCATCCGCACCCTCGCGCATGATATCCTCATTTAATGAAATTAAAGCATCATTTTCCTCATTACAATCCAAGTACTCCACAACACCAGCATTCAAAAGATCATCAAAAGAAAGCTCATCGTTCTTAATCTTAGCGATCATATCTGGAGTGAGCCGGGGCACTCCCTTTTCATCCACAATGATTAATGGTCGACACACGCGACCTCCATCGGTGGCAATATGGATTGCTTGTTGATGATCGTTCTTCCAGATACTGACAAATTCGGAAACCCGTCGTGCCCGTCGTAACCGTCGAAACTGCGCCAGAAACCGGTCTGGAGTTCGCGTGATACCCATTGGAGTACCATTGATGGAGACAGTCGTGCTCGAATTAATGGTTTTCGCGTCAACCAAGGTGATTGATTCCATGCCGAGCGCCTCACAAGCGCGCAGCACGGGCCGGGCATCTGTATCCGTGGTGATATGCGTCATTAGCGCTAAATTTTTCACCAAGCCACAAGCCTCACCCTCCGGAGTGTCCGAAAGACACAGCATACCGAACTGCGACGGCTGCAAAGCTCGTGGACCACTTACTTTGCGCGACTTTTCAAACTGTGAGCTGATCCGTGTCATCATGCCGAGGGCACTAATGTAGGACAGTCGCGACAGTAAATGGGTAACACCAGCACGCTCCATTCTGAAACGTTTCAAGCTCCAATTTCCCGTGGAGATTGCCCGGTTTAAACCATTAGTGATATGCGAACCTCCGAAGTTCATGCTGAACAGGGCATCGAACGCCTGAGCCCGGTTTGGCTTCTTTAGCGACTTGTCAATGGCCTGACGGAACTGGGAATTAAAAGTTTTGAACAAATCCTCGAACAAGAGGGACATGAGCTGACCAGCAAGCTCCAGTCTTTTGTTACCAACATAATCACGATCATCTACTTGTTGAGGGTCTGCCAACGCAGCAATCACGCGCCGCGTCATTACCGCTAAGTAAATCGCCTTTAACCGCAGCAGTTCGTTGCTGGCAGTACTAATTGTGACCTCGCTCGTGGCATTCACCTCAATATGAGCTACAATCGTTTGTGCAAGAGCCTCAAGGCCTTCTTCCACGGGGCTCAACTTAGTGGATCCAAACGAGAACCGGCCTCCGCGCACACGCGTGCCCAAATATGCCAGTGCCTCGTGCTGCGTGCGGACACCAAGTTTCACGGATTCTTCCAAGTTCACGGCAAACAGATCATGGTATAGCTGAGAACTGCCACATACGAGCTCCATGATCTCAAAATCAGAGGCAATGCCCGCAGCTTTCAGCACAATAACAATGGGGATATCTTCCGACAGCGAATTGTGCCGCAAATAGCACCGGTGGTCTCCATGCTTGGCAACCACATATGTTTTCGACTTGCGCTCGTGCGTTGATGAAGTAACGCTGGACTGCACCACGTCGCGCTCGGCCTCGACCAAAATCCGGTTTTTCGACAGCTGTTCTTGAACAAGAATCACTTTCTCGGTACCATTAACAATGAAGTATCCACCAGGATCCAGAGGGCATTCATTGCGTTGCGCCATTTCGCGCAATTGCCGTTCGTGGCCTCGCAAGACGCAATTGGCTGATCGTAACATGATCGGCATGCGACCGATAACGACATCGCGGCGAACGATAATTTCACTACCCTTCGTGTATTCGACATCAACATAGATCGGTGCTGCATAAGTAAGGTCCCGTAATCGACATTCATGCGGGGTAATGCTGTTTTCGAATTCGTTTGCATCCTGTCGCTGTGGTTTGCCCACGCGGATATCGAGGTATTTGAAGTAGAATTCGGGATCCACATCGCTTAAAATGACCTGATTGGCGGCCATGATCTGCTTTATATCCGTTTCTATGAAATAATTGAACGAATCAAGGTGCTGCTTTACGAGTCCTTTTACTTTAAGAAACGCGGGCAACAAGTTCCATTTGTCCTCTAAATTAGACACGGCATCAGTTAATGCTTTGCCGCGATAAACCGGCTGCAGTAAAGCATCCATGGCCAAAAGCGGGTCAGTTGAACGCGGCGGATAACAAAAAATTTATATATAGTGAGAAATGTATGCCGGAACTTTTCAAAATACCTATCGGTATGTAGTCTCCTACCAGCTATAGGGGTATGTCACGTGATTACAGGCAGTAACCTGTAGCGGCCCGAACCCTAAGGAATGGCATTGTCCTTGACGTTGTGCCTCGAGAATTGACCTAAACCCCCCCCCCCCCTGTGACACACTGCCAAACTGGACGAAGACTACACCCTTTTCACTTTCACCACTTTGAAGTGGCGAATCATCGACGTGACAGAGTTCAATGCGAAGTTTACTATTCGTTATTTAGAATGATAAATTAAATATATGACAATCGCTAGTCTCCATCGATTTAAAGAGGCCTTAACAGTGGCTCGGTAGAGTGTTTGACAGTGCAATGCAATGCTCTTTACACGGATCCAATTTATAATTAAAAATATTCTATTCTGTAGAGATATTTTATACCCTAGCGAGATTGAAGAAGCATTGCTTTCATCAAGAATTGATATTTTTTGAAGATGTTGACAGATTTGCTAGCCGGTGGGTGTAAGGGGAATTGCTTCCGGCACGCACACTGCACACTTACGGCACGATCCCAACGGTCGACAGTTGGGCGGCGTAGGGTACGCCTATGAGGCGCGCAATGGGCAATGCGCGCACGCATAGCTACGATTAAATTGGGTTTGAGAGGCACCGAGCAGGCACCGGAGAAAAGTATGCAAATCAAAGCTGCATGCGCGTGTTTTTCATTTAAATGCATACCAAGTATTTCCGACAGCGCAAACATAGCCCCCAAAAGCCCTAAAGATCTCATACTAAACTAGATTATTTAACAAACAAATATTCCTAAACAATATCTTCCCTGCGCTTATAATCTTGAAACAGTTTAATCTCCGGCGCATTAGCCGGAAATTGCATGGGCAAAAGGGCACGTTGTTTTAGACTGGCAGATGGCTGCCTTGTAAGCGCAAGTCGATCTGCTGCTGAGCGTATCATGTATGCTGGAATGGCACGGGACGCATAGCTTATCACGAGAAACGCCGGCCCCACACCCCCTGCACGCTATGGCTTGGACCTCACGCCGCCACTTCTAACGCCTATTACATTTCAGTTTTAAATCTCCGATTCGGTTAATTATTAACCTCAGGCCTGGCCTGACCAGTTTCATCTATTTTTTATATTTGCGGCAATGAGTGACGTCACGGTTTCGCGTGAGGATCGGCCGAGAGCCGTCCCCGCCGACGCCCCCGGCGCTGTGTATCATCCTACGCCTAATATGACGCCGATTTTCTCGCCAGTGAACAGTAAGGCCTCGTCGCGCGGCGCCAGCCCCGCTTTGGGCAATGCAACCAACTTTGCCGCGGGCCATTCTTCCGTGGAGGGCCCAGCAGTACAAGTCGTGGCTCCTCAGGGCCAATCCCCGGAACCTCCGTTTGTTAGCGAAATCCCCGTTAATGCCAAGCTGATTTTTAGCACGGGGATGGGCAAACCGCCTAGGATCATGGTTTATGAAGTTGATGGCCGGCATTTACACGCCCATCATTTGCGCCCCGCTCGGCGCCAGGAAAAGCTGACGAACATGCTGAAAGATTTGTTTAGACGCCATGAAGAAGAGCAACGTCCCAGTGAGCATCTCATATCGCGGGTAACCCACCCTCACCACATGCTTTTGGGCCGCAATGATGACGAGCCAGGTGATGCGCGTCATGGCACGCCGCTCAGACCGACGAATTCGGTGTTGGTAGACAAACAAAGCGCTCATGCTGTGCAATTGGCTACAGGCGGTAAACCTCCCTCATTATTAACGACGCTGGCTCAACAGTTGAAGGCTCAGGATGCTGATGCCGATGAAGTCCTTTCGAATTTACTGCTTCGCAATTCAGCAAACGACCCGAAACTTCATGAACGCTACGGCCAGCTCAGCTCTGTTTTAGGGAAAGGCAGCTTTGGCATTGTGCGATTAGCAGAGAAGGCGGATCCGACGTGCAAGGATCGCAAGCTCGTGTATGCCGTGAAAGAGTTCCAAATTGGTCAGAACGAGAGCGAGTCTGCCTTCATGAAACGGCTGGCGAGCGAGTTCTGTTTAGCGAGCTCGCTGCATCACACAAATATCATTGAAACCTTGGATTTGTTGCGCGAGGGGAACACGAAATTCTGCGGTGTGATGGAGTACTGTGCCGGTGGCGACTTGTATTCGCTGATTGCCGTTAGCGGTAAACTAGAGAGCGTTGAAGCCGACTGTTTTTTCAAGCAGATCATGCGCGGCGTGGCGTACATGCACGAAATGGGCGTGGCGCACCGCGACTTGAAACCGGAAAATGTGTTGCTGACGTCGAGGGGGTGTGTAAAACTCACGGATTTCGGCAATGCCGAATGTTTCCGCATGGCGTGGGAGAATGAGATCCATTTGAGCACGCACTTGGCCGGTTCGGGACCGTACATTGCGCCTGAAGAGTACAAGAAAAGCATGTTTGATCCGCGGGCCGTTGATGTATGGGCTGCCGGCGTTATTTATATGGCGATGTGCACCGGCCGCTGCTTATGGCTGGAAGCCCGGCCCTCGGATGAATTTTATGCACGGTACCTCGCTGGCCGCAAAGATGAGCATGGCTACGAGCCAATTGAGCGGTTACGAACATCTAAACGCCGCAACGTCATTTATTCAGTACTGGACCCTGTAGCGAGCCGAAGATTAACTGCTAAACAGGTCCTCAAATCGGAATGGGGCCGGGAAATCGTCGTTTGTGAGGCCGGTGCGTGTGATGAGACGAAGCAGCAGCAGCACGACGCGGCAAATCCTGAGCAAATAAAGGCGAAATTACTGGAAAAACAGCCGAACTCGAATAAATCGAAACCCTTGTAGCATTACATAGAACTAGTCATTCAATATATATATATATATATATATATTTATATATGCATTGCATATACCTCCCCCCTCCCTGCATTTTGGGGTAAGGGCATGGAGTCGATCTCTGATGTGTTGAGCTCGGCATACACAGATACCACATTTAAGCACGTTTTAACCGTTCTTGATCATGAAGTGGACACGGTAAGCCCTAATATACAGCGCACAATTCGGTCGCAAATCGAGCGCGGCATCCTTGACCGATCAGCTTCACTTTTAGACCAAATGCGGCCGCTTAGTACGAGCGTTGCCCAGCTCAGCGCGCGAATCGATAGAGCCAAGACTTCTTTTAATCAATTAGAACTGATTTTAACCAATGAAAGGCGGCAAACCGAGACTTTCGTGCGCGAGGCGGAGTTTGCCAAATCCGAGTCTACAAGGCTGTTGCAGCGGCAACGCACGCTCGCGGCGTTTATGAAAACACTTTATATATCATCTCAAGAGCGCGAGATTCTTACCGGATCGCAAAACACGGATTTGTCTGCTGAATTCTTTCAAACGTTGGAACGCGTGCGCGACATCCAATCGACCTCGGTCGTGGCATTGCTGGCGGAATCGCCCTCAGCCGGTGAGTTTTTAATGATGGAGACGTCTAAAATGTTGGACAGTGCGTACGGCAAGATCAAAACTGCCCTGGAAAGCGAATTGCGTAGTGGCGGCCGGCGGCGTAATCTCCACCGGTACATGGCACTGCTCGCAGACCGCCCGCTGCTGTTCAAAAGTGTGCTGGAGAGCGAGAGCAGTTCTCGGCGCCAGCGTTTAGTTAAAGAGTTTTCGCTGTTTATAACTCAGGAGCAGGGCAATGCTGCGGCCATGCCCACCAGATACTTCAGCTCGGTTTTGGCATGGATTCATGCTGCCATAGTCAACGAATTCGAGCATATAAGTTTGTTGTTTGATGCACCTGGCGACCAGGAGCGCGATAAGTCGACCGGGCCCAGCTCTGGGGTGTATGGTAAAGGCAGTGCCGCTGCTGGCAGTTTAAACGAGTTGCTGAACTCATCAAACACTAAGGAAATCATTTCCGAGATTGTAAATAACGTCGTCAGCGCCATTGAGACTCCTCTACGGCAACGCATTAACACTCTGATTGTAGCCCAGTCGAACCCGGTCGTTGTGGATGAATTACAGAACGTGCTCTTGTTTTATGAAGATATGCTGCATCAGCGATTCGACCAACCTGCATTAACCCGTGTTCTGGACCAACTTAACACGGGAATGGACCGCCAGTTCGACCACCTATTGGATGTACAGAAACCTCAATGGGAGGCTCGCGTTGATCTGGCACGCGGCGTTGCCGAGAATTATGATCGCGGGTTCGTTCAAAATCGGAAAAAAACCACTGCTCGTTTAGAAGAGTTGCTCGTGGAACCCCCTGCGGCTGATTCAAATGACGCCATTTCGCGGATTAACACAATCGACTATGCAATTACGCAGCTGGCCGGGTATGCCATCGCGCAAGAAAAGCTCGAGCAATTACAAACTGAATTGCGCACGTTGGAGTCCACCCAGGCCAAAATTGAGGCCGCTGTATTGCGTCGGGCCAGCCATTTAGACGAGTTCGAAGCCGGCGGGTTGAGTGCGCGCGAATTCAATATTGCCTTTGATAAATTCTTGGCGGCTGTGGATGTACAGGGCCGGTTAGATGGACTGAGCTCGCCAACAATTGCGCGACGAATTGCCGATTCTGCAGTTAACCAGTTCGTTAGTGAGTACGAATTTGCCACTAAAGACGCTCCTGCGCGGTCTGCTGATGAAGTACGATCAATTCTTCTATAAAATATATACTACATTATTGTCCATTGTGTGGAGTGAGGGAAGGAGGAGGAGGAGGTAAGGGAGAGAGCCTGTCAGGGCTAGGTCCACAAAGGGTTGGAAATTTCATGACCGGCAAGCGCATTCATGACGACCACGATAAGTCTTCGTCATTTAAACGGATAAGAACAGATAGGCGCCATTTTAACGAGCACCGTCCCACCACGAAATACGATGCGCGTATCCATCACGATCGAGGCCACAATGGCCCCCTAACACCCTCACGCGTGATGGCACTAACGCCCACGCTAAACACGCCCACACTCACCGAATTGAAAGCGCGGGCCACGAATTGGCCCTGGGATAAACCACCCAAAGGTTACGAGATGTTTAATTTGCGCGCGCTGAAGTTGTACGGTTTGGCAACCCCGACCACCGATTTTGGCAAACAGGAGCTGCATAGCGACTTTGCCAGGTTCAAACAAGCTAAACCGCTCACCAACGCCAATTCGTGGATTCTGCGAGTTGTTAATAAAAAACTGCTGCCCACACTTGAAGATGCTGCGCGGGCCGTGGCATCCGGTTTAGGTGACCGCCCCGCGCCGGCGTGGGGCCTCGCCACGGACAATTCGGTGCTTGCCAGCCGCAACACCGTGCTCGTGGCCAAAAACAACGATGAAAACAGGTACGGCAACCCCTTGCAAACTGCGAAAGTGAGCGAATACACAGCTGTCCAGTGTGAAAGGCGGCCCGCAAAACTGGAATTTGGTGATAAATGGCTGTTCAAACCATCTGAACAGCACGAAATCGTCGAGGTTTTGAATGCCGTTCCAATGCAGTTCGATTCGAATGGCAGTGACGCCATAATTCGCAGCGTGCGCGAGTTATGCAGCCGGCTCGGTTTCGCGGCTGCCGATGTGTGGATCTGCCTAGAATCGCCCTTGCGTCCGTATAAAGTTCACCGTTTGTTTATCCGGTTGCTTGATCAGAGCCTTACGCGGTCTTTGGCCGAAATGCTGGGGGCGGAAAAGCTGCAGGGCCGTAGTTTAGTAACGACAGTTGCATATAGTTAGTTTTTTTTATTATTTATTTCGAGAACCGGAACAGTGCGGGACGCCCCGGTAGGATCTCAAACACGCTAGAGGTAGTGTGGAGATAAACGCGGTCACCAAACACCTCTAGTTATTACTGCCAAATGGGTGTAATTGATATCCAGTTGAACTATTTTGGTAACGATGTTGCCAAGTACCTGGTTACTTTCAGGATGGCAAACGGATACATCACTGGGCGTCACGACGGCGCATACACCGCTGCCGTACGTGCAGGAAAAGATGTTACCAAGACTTGTGAACCACAGGAGCGTGGTGGTGTGTAACTGGTAAGATTGCGTATCATAAAGCTGTACATAGCTCTGGTTCATGCTATGAGTGAACAGGGCAAGCTGGTTAGGCGCGCAGGCTGCTAGACTGCAGCGTTGAAAACTTTCGATGTCATGACGTCGGTATTTTCTCTGCTGAAACCGGTAATACCCGAACCCTTAATATTACCCCTAAAAAGGTTGCCCAGGGATGTTATCGACTGAAGTTCTACAGACACTGCACTGTTGTGTTCAATAGTTTTTGATGTATGGTGCGCCGTAGTATTGTATAGCTCCACACGTCTACTGTGTATTAAACTTTAACAGCGCCGGTCGCCCCGGCAGCATCTCAAAAACGCCTTGGGTTGCGCCGAGATACACGCGGTTACCACACGTATCAATGGCGAGTATACGATTACAAGAATTCTGACCGACTGGCTTGGTTTCCCACATATTGTATTCTTCTTTTGGATCGGACCACACCTCACCGTGTCGCAATCGGGGGGGTACATACGGTAAGTAAAGATCTTGTGCTTTGGAGAAGTCAAGCAAACTAACAATGCGGATTTGTGGGCCCCGCGTTATATACAGCTCAGCAGTATAATCGCAAATCGCCATCGTCCCATATGCGAAATTGTCAATAAAAATGCTGTGTACCGGACTTGACAAGTACCGTTTATCGAATATTTGTACTTCGTCCCCAATACAAACGGCAATTGTATCACCTTCCGTACTGACACACAAACCGTGCGATTTTCGGTCCAGCAGGACCGATGCCGACAGCGGCGGTGTATTACGCGTTGACAATTCGTCTATAGCAAGCACACTTAAACGGTAGTTGTTGGACTGCTTTGTTGTTACAATTGCGACTTTCCTTTGCAATGCCACATTTCCAAACTCTACGTCGGGGGGTTTAGTGACCCGTGGCGTGGCACAGCCTTCTGGGCCATAAGATGTGGTCAATAAGACGTCTTTATCTGTCAATGCCACTAAATGAGTGTCATTGATAGCCGTTATAGATGTTCCAGTAAGGATTTTGCTAAATATCTGGTTGGTTTTAGGCTCGTAAAGCAATACTTCTTGGGGCGTCCGCACAGCACATATGCCGTTGCCGTACTTGCTGGCAACGATGTACAAACGATGTTCCTTGATGCGCGAGAGCGTGGCGGAGAACGACTCATATGATTGCGTATCATAAAGTTTCACGCATTTTGGGTTACTCTCGGAGCGCATGAAGGCTATTTTGTTAGGTGCGTAAGCCGCTAGAGTATTTATTCCAATCGTGGTGTCATGATATCGGTATTTTCTCTGCGACCTCACGGGCAATGCGTCGCTGGACATTTCGATGTTATCGGTGCCAAGGCCACGAATTGGAAATCCACCAAAAGCCCCAACCCTATATGTTACCGTACCCTGGTGTGTCACGGTACTAAGCTTTAATATAGGCTGGACTCGGGTAATGGCAAATTTATTGGCGTAATTGTTATTGAACAAGCTTCTGTAGATACTGAGTCGTATTTAATAGAGTTTTAGTGTATGATGAGCCTTGTTATGTGCGGCATTCGTTGCCTTTAGATGCCATGCCGAAGTGGGGTAGATGCAGTGTGGGGTAAAGTTTTATAGGTTGGAGCATTTATCAGCTTTATGCATCCTCACGTTGCTGCATGTATGCTGCTAATTGTTCAGAAACTGAAGGGTCAAAGGCATGGCGTCGTAACAAATCCCACAAGTCCGGCGGGATATGCCTAAGGATCGCTAACATGCGGGTTTTAATTCCCTCGAAGTTAAGCGGAGGTAGTTTACGCAGTAGTGCCGCTGGCTGGTCGTTCTGTATAAGTTGTGACCGCATATCCACGACTTGGGCCACCACCGCTATGATGTTTAGGCTGCATCCGTACGCGAAATACAGGTCCCACAAGGCCAACAATTCAGACAATGGCGGTGTACACGCGCTCAGCGTCATCACCGATGCGAGGGCATATATTTCTGCGGTCAACATCTTTTGTTTTAATCTCTTGAATAATTTCGGATCGGTAAGCTCCAAAACAATATTAACCAACTTGACGCCAGTATGCACACCCACAAGATCGGGAGTCACGTAGAGCGGGCAGTGCGTGTTAAGTAGCGTAGCAAACAAAGCAAACGCCTGCGATTCCGATCTACAAACCAACATAAATGGTGCACACAACACGTTCATGCCTTGGACATACGAACCCTTTTGTGAGAACCATGCGTAAGCATTCAGCACTCTTAGCAAACTATCTTCATGCACGCGATCCTGGAAGTGTTTGTCGGTGGCCATCGTGCGAAAACTATCGCTGCGGATTTTCGCATCGGCTGAGGAGGCACCTCGGTTCACCAGCGATATGTAAGTATCGGTAACGGTACTCAGATCCACTTGGAGCAGGATGGTCCATACATAATTGCGGTAGCGGCAGTCCAATCCGTCGGATTTCAGCCCTGCGGTTAAAACGTCGTAGCGGAGCTGGCGAAGGCTTTTCAGTAGAAGCTGAGGTGGCTTATGGATCGATGAGTCGACAATATCGCGCTCTTTAGGGGGACGGAGCCCCGCACGGCTCTCTCGTGGTCTTAGCATTTTATCGGTTCTTGTAAATATCGAGGGCACGGGTGGTAAACAAACAACCAGCCACCCCGGCCCTACTATGCACTTAGGGCGACACATGATACGGGAAACTATATGGCTACGGGGTCTATATGTGCATTCTATAAATAGAGTAAGTGGAAGCATGGTTGGATTGAAACATTGCCCTCATGAAACATTGCCCTCATGATGTTAAAAAGTAAATCTGGTAGTGTAATATATCTCAGAGACTAAAACCTGCCAGAGTCTTTTCCTTGTAAAGGGCTTTACAGCAGCAACATCACCATAATTGAACAGCATAGTACGGCTATGATATATTTGTGAGATCGAGGGGCTGAAATGCGTAGCCCTCTCCCTCGAAATGCTTCGACATCGCCTCAACCCACTGCAACCTGAGCGAGTGAAGCATGGCTGAGGTGCCCTCCATGCAAACAAGAACCACTACAGTTATAACCATCCACATGGCAAACAGCACCACTACCATAACTATTCCCTTTCCCCCAGTTGGGCCAAACGCATTTTTAAGCGTCATATTCCACAACACTTGGCTGAGTTGGTTGTGGGCGAGCGACAATGCCCACAACCGGAGGTATGAAGCGGTGTGGGAAATGCAATTGAGACAAAACTCGATAGTATGAATAACCTGATGGATCATGATGTCCCCAAACGACTCTTCACCATGAGTACCGTGCGGCACCTGCGCGCTCTCGCTGTCATCAAAGATCTCCATCTCGGTGGTTTCATCTTCATCAATGGCGAAAGTGTGCTCGTCAAGCTGCAAAGGAGCAAACGTCGCTCCTGCCTGTTTCATTTGCCGACGTATGTACAGTGGTTTGAACAGCAGCAGCCACGGTACACAAGCCAGGGCCAGAACCAAGAGAATGCACTGCACCGCTGCTTGGCCCGGATACAACGGAGTGTCAATTGTTCCTGGGCTCAAGAACATTTTAATCAGCATGTCCAGCAACCCAGGAGGGTCACGCCGTTGCCCGATCCAGTCAACACACCATTTATAAACAATGGTTATTGACAGGTACCCAAAGATACTCTGCATGAATATAAGCCCCGGAACGAAATTGCCCCAGATGTCCACCCACGAATTGAAATGACGCGCGTTCACCAATTGGAACATTAGGGAGTACGACATGTGTATAAACCCCAAGAGTACGCTGAGTTTCATTTTATAGCTGTTCGTGAACCTCAAGTTATTCTCGGCGCCGTGCCACGCCCAATCAAGGCCGAAAAGGTATACACGCTTGCCGATTCTTTCAGCGTACCCATTACCGTGGGTCCATTCAAAAGCAGAGCTGAAAATCGTCATTGCGCGGCTGAACAAATCATTGTAAATGAACCCAGTGTATATTGAAAACAGGCCCATAAATAGCAACACGTAACGTCCTGAATATGCCATATCAAACAATTCGTCGCGCTGTTTCATCGCCCCGATTTTGCGTTCGTTCAACACGAGGCACAGCGCCCCGAGGCTCAAAATGAACCCGTGGCCAACATCACCGAACATTACAGCAAACAAAAACGGAAATGTAACTACAGTTGGTAACCCCGGGTTTACCTCACCGTATCTAGCAATGCCATAAACGTCGACCATGGCTTGGAAGGCTGCCGTCACCTTGTTTGTGGTGTGGTACGTCGGCGGGGTTCGCGAGGTGTTAATGGTGTGGACGACGACGAGCTGTGAAGTGCGTTCTGCAACGGACTGCACAACTCTGTGCACGTCCTCCAGTCTATCGGATGGTACCCACCCCTCGGCCAGCAGACCCTGCCGGCTATGATCGCTATTAAACAAGTTTAAAGTTTCGGTGATTGCGCGTTCTTTGGCCAATATGGCCTTCCATGCCGGCAGTCGCGATGCCATCAGCTCTTTTTCCAGTGCGAACGTCATTGCTGTTTGATCCAGCACCGTAAACAAATCAGTCAATTGGGCGTTCACGGCTTTTAATCGCGACTCGCGGCCGCTTGACGACAGTGTCATAAGCCGCGCATCCATGCTCTCGGCGATCCGCTTAACGCGGTCACCCGAAATGCGACCGTGCGTGTACACCATGAATGCTTCACGATCCAGGTTTTCTAGGGGAAACCGCGAGAAGTACAGGTTCCCTCGGGTCGCCCGCCAGCACAGCCGTTCCAAAGCACCGCTTCGTGAGCGCGCAATCGTTCCCGCCAGCACAATTGAGCGGAACCCGTTTTGTACTAAGGGATCATCAACATAATCGTCTAAAAATGGATTCTCGCTTCGGTGGGAGCCAGGAATAACAAGATCATCATCACTTTCATTACCGGCTCTCAATTCATCATTCTCGCCGATTTCAAACTCGGGCTCGTCAGTGTACGTTTCATTCAACAGCGGTTCCTCATCCTGCTGGTGCCGGCTGCGAGACAAAGCGCCAAGCACGTTACGCCGCGAGTTTTCTCCGGGGTTTCTGATCCCGAAAAACTTCTCGCTTCCTTTCAAAATCTCACGCTCTTCGAGCAATGCGTCGCGTCGAGCCACTAATTGACTGTACGATGCCTGCATCGCCGACAATTTGCTGGCATCTTTTAAAAGCAGCTCGCCAATTTCCTGGACTTCAGTTTCGCTAAGCAATGGCGCCTTCAGCTCGTCCAAATCCAAATCCACGGGGCTTTGAATTAAACGGTCGATCTCAGCCGCTGCCCTACTTAACTCGTCCAGTCGGCGAATATCACTGACAAATTGGCGCTGGAAACTGCTCAAATCCGCATTGAGGTCGCGGAAATGCACGCATCCCTGCGTGCCGAGCTCGCCAACGGTGGTTCGCGCTATGTCTCGCGATATGTACATTTGGACGAGTACCATCGGCGCTGAGCGGAAGATATGCTCGCGAGGACTGAATGCGGGAGCTGCATTAGCATCCTGTTCTCCAAATGCATGCTCAGACGCATCATCAAGGGGCGAAAACCGCTCAGTCTCGTCGGGCTCTCCGCTCATCAGCTTTAAGGCGGAGGATCAGCGACCTTACCCATGAAGACGCAGCCACTCAGGCCGCGCTCGTGCAGGCCGCGCTCGTGCAGGCCACGCTCGTGCAGGCCATGCTAGTGCAGGCCACGCTCAATATAATTGCCAGGTAAATTTCAATACGACTAGCGTACAATTAATCAACTAATTCCATTTATTTCTCTTTATTTCTCTTTACAAATTGCGTTTAATGCCCCTCCCCGCTAGCTAGAAACGGGCTATCGAGACACACGCTACCGTTTATACGTGTACAAGCCTGCGTGCGCGATACCGCTACTCCCTACGGCTTAATCCGTCAGTACTATCGAATAGACGGTCGCGCATTACCGCGCACTTTGGAGGCGGGGACGCAATTGGCCCTCAAAAAATAAGATATCGGAGATGAAACAGGAGGCCGCGTACCTCTTTATCGATACGTTTGCCTTTGAACACTTTGCCAGGCAGCCAGAATGCCGCGTCGGCCAACGCAGCCTTAGAATGACCGGTTACGAGACGTATCTCATCGAGCAATGGGCGTGCGAGCGCCGCATAAACACGGTGGTGGCCTCGTACACCGGGAATTCGCACCATGTCGTCGAGGTGCAAGTACTGCTTGTGCCAGCGAACCTCGACCAGTGGTCCGAGAAAACCAGAGCACATTTCGAGGAATTGGTGAGAATGCACATCCTTCCTAAGGAAACGCCCTATGGCAACATGCTAGTGACGTCATTGTCCAGCCTACCTTCGAATCTCACGCTCGTGAGCATGCCCACTCATTACCGCACGGGCTTGTCCGCATTTGTGGTAAATGAGGACTTGAAACGGCTTAGAGTCGTCAATCGCGTGGCAGTGACTTCGGAATTACCGGGAGACTCGATTTTAGGCACTTTTTTCCGCGACTTCAATGTGAGCAGCGGGGTTCAAGGCACTTACGCCGTGCAGGAGTTAGTGACGCTTATGCAGCTGTGCCTGTTCTATTTCGGGTTGCTGTCGCCGCAATACGTTGATGGGCTTTTGTGTGATCGCACTTTGAAGGCAATTGATACGTGGTGGGCGACATTTGGTCGGCAAAGGTTCAGGATTGCCATGCCCAGTTCGCAGGATAAAATGTACATGCGGACGACGTGTGCGGCGTTAATTGGCACAGTGACCGGCGCGCGCCAGCGGTTACGAGCGTTGGGCCTCAGGCCACCTAAGGATCCGTTTGATGCCGAGGCCATGATCGACACAATTAGACGGTTTCAGAAACTGGAAAAGTTACCAAAAACGTTCCAATTTGACGACCAAACGTATTTCAAACTAGTGCACGAAACCGCGAAAATCGGGTCCCTCGGTGGCACGAACGTGCTCACGGTGATGAAATCTACAATGAAGGAGAGTTTTTCTGGCAAAACTTCCGAGGCTTTGGGCGACTGGGAGACTACTGATTTAGACATTTTGGCGAAAAACGTGCGAGGAGACCGCGCGCGGTACTTATGGCTGGGCCGTGGCCATGCACTGGTGCCGCACATCGGCTCGGAAATGGCGCTGCTCGATGTAGGTGAAGTTACCAGGGTGCCGTTGTTCTCGTTGGCACACTCGCGGGTCGAGAATACCAAACTTGATAGGCAGAAATCATCAGAACGGCTTTTAGAGAGCCATTGGGGTAGCGACGCCAGCAGGCACAGCCACGCGTATAATGCTCGCAAGGACTCCACAAACAGTACAAACACTTTGGGGCCGCTAACCACAAATGACCATGTTGGTGCCGCCGTTGCCACCGCCGCCTCGGCGGTGTTGAGCAGCTCACCTTCGAAAGTTAACTCTGTAGCATCAAGTGCCGCTGCATCGGCGACGAACTTACCCTCGCCGTCGCAACTGCCGTCGAATGCGAGCTCTGTGGTACATTTAGATGCTAACGATTCCGCTTCCCGGGCACTGTTTTATAAATCACAGCACCCTCTTCCCAGTCAGCTTGGCTTGCCGTTGCAAATGCCCGCAACGCCGCAGCAGGATCCCACGAAATTGGATCATCATATGCGTGGTTTGTCCGTTTCTTCAGATCTAGTACGGTCCGATGGTGGCGAAATCGAAGGGTTCGAAGAGCCGAGCCCGTTAAAACAGGACTCCCTCATTTCGCAAATTCCAGTGACGAAGCTGATGACGCGCGACGACATGAGCATTCCCGATATCAATGGCACCGCAGCTGAACGCAGCCGCGAGCTTCGTCGGACGTCAAGTTTGAGCTTGATTGAAGACTATGTGTTTGTTTGGGAAAGCCTTGTGCCGGTGCCTAAACTGCTGGCCATTTACAACCAGGCGAAATCGCTGAGGTCGTCACTGTCTACGCGCATTAAGGCTGACCAGCAAGTTTCTAGCAAACTGGCATCATACGCAAGAACGGTGGAGCAGCAGCTCGGTGAGGCACAGCGCGATGCCGTGCTCATAAAGTACCATGTACAGGCCTCCTCGAAAAAGGAAGAAGCGGTGCGCCGCCGGGTTAAAGAACTGGAGGCATTTATGGCGCGTATCGACTACGAAATAGCTACATTGAGCGTTAAAATCCGCGACGTTGACCAGAACGTCATGACGTTCGCTGCTAAAGTCGATGCTGCAGAGCAGAAATGGCGCAACCTTACAAAGTCGCGCCAGAAGCGGTGGTACTTTTGGTAGCACCCATCTACCTGATGCGAAGGATACCAGCGTCATACACTCCACAGCGAAATATCGGTATCAGCTATCCCAAGGGCGTGTAGCAGAACTAGTTTACACCCATAAACCGCTTAATCGAGGTAAGCAACAGCGTAGATTGCGTATCATGTGTTTTATATTGCACTACAACTACCGGAATGCGAGGTCCGCCAGAAGCGATTCTAGCGGCCATCAGGCCCCACAGGTGCTCGGCTGGCCACCCCTCACTCCGGGAGCGCCCGCCCACTACATACCTACATAATGACGGTCAAGGATGCGAAGGATGCTCACACTGGTGATGCTAACGACCCCCCCTAACGTGGGTTCTAAGGGGAACTCCCCAGGGTATCCCCAAAGGCGTGGTGACCTCTGAGGATACGTCTAGGGACTCCAGGGACTCCAAAGACTCCAGAGAGGCACCCAAAAACACCTCCAAGGATACTTCCGATACGCCTAAGGATACTTCCAATACACTAAAGGATACCTCCAAGGAAGTACTAAGGACACACGATGCAGTTCCTTACGGAAACAGGCTCTATTACCTGAGACTTTACTGTTCGCTCGCGTAGTGACCGACAGTATATGATAAAATCGATAGTAATAAATTATGTATCTATGAATTTTGGGCAATCTCACCGAGCGCCAAATCCACTGATTCGAACACGAGCGGGTTCACACAGGCAGATGTCAAAATTTCTCTAACCAGCGGCTGTAGCAGCTCTTTCCCGCCCTGCAATTTGGCGATATTAAGCAAGCAGCGCGCCGCGACCCCGCCATACACCGGTGGCGGCCGCGATTGCCGCTCATCATTAGCCAGCAGCCCCCCCTGCAGGCCATTGGGCCCTGCCATGTCTGCCGGGTGCAGTGCGGTTTCCCTGGGAACCAATCCCTTAATAATGAACTTTTTTGACCCCTCCGGAGTGGTAATTACCTTAGCCTGGGCCCCCCGCACCGTGGTGGTACACGTTCGAATAAAATCAATCGCCTTCAGCAGTCTATGGCCCGTTCCGTCGCGCTCGTGCGGTTCAAAGAGCCGTTGGTACGCTGTCCACAGCGACACCTGCAACACTTCTCCGTCGGGATCAAGGTCGTAACTAGAGCGGATCCACATAGTAGCCCTGTCCGGTTCGGGCATTCTCAGTAACGCCGTCATGATCGCCGGCGGGATCTCCGGAGGCACAACTGGAGCAGGTTTCCGCGTGCGCCTTGGCAAGCGCAAGTAGTCTGAGGGCTGCCTATCCATTTTAAAGCTGAGTAACCTCACGATTTGGTTCGCAATTTCGGCAGGCCGCTGGTTTAACGCAGTGGCTAGTTGGTCCACGCGCTGTAGTTTCGCAGTGAACTGTGCCAACAGCTCGACACTGCACGCACATAGCTCTATATCGTCAACCGTCAAGTATTCAGCGATTTTGCTCATGACTTGCGGATACGCCAGCATAGCACTCGTTTCTTTGCTGTCAAACACGTGCAGCCGCGACAGAGTGCGCATGCAGCTAACAACAACGCTTTTATCGTGGTTGTTTGTTTCCAATTGACCCACGAGTGCCTTAAACAATGGCGAATCCGAGGCCAAACCGGGTTGAAAAGCACAAATGTGTTCAGCAATTTCTAAACACAGCAGCCGCATCTCCGTGTACAATGAAACAAGAGGTAAGGCAATTCCGGCTTCCACAAACGGCACGCACCGCACAGCGAGCGCTGAAGCCACCCCCTGGTCGATTGTGACATTCCTGATAATCAGCAACGCCTCCAGCACTTTTTGTCGGTTCAAAAGCAGGGCATAATCATCGTCTAACTGCGTTAGTGATTGCGTAACGGTTGACCAGTTCGCATCGATGAAATCGAGCACGCAGTTCATGATATCCGTGCGGACTTTCAACACCTCGAAATTCCGGGCGGTGGTGAACGTCAGCAAAGTGGTTAAACACCAATTCGTCTCGCTCGTGAGGCCCGATCGAAGGCCCATATAAACGCGGGACAGCGGATCGGGGCCCTTCGCACCGCTGCCAATAAACGTCGATGGAGGCTTCGGCAGAGCTTGTGGCGGCTGGTACGCGTGCGGGACCGTTGCCGGTGTCGTCACGGACATCCCCATCGGCGGCTGCAGGTTGTAAACGGGCTCGGGAGGCGGTGCCAGGGGCATGTCTAAATCACCATCACCGTTACCGGGAACGAACCCATCGCCGTCGCCTGGCGCGAATCCGTCGCTCATTTCCAACCCGTACTCGCCGTTAGCGCCGGTTTCCCCGGTGAACGGGGGGTGGTGATCCTCACCAACATCGGCTGCGTAGGGGCCAAAACCACTCATGTCCTGTGGGTTGTTCCTGTACCGCGCTAAGTAAGCAGCCCTTCCGGTCGGACGAAAGTTGTTCACATGATACTGTTATTCATAAAATGCGCGATACCGCTAATCATTTCTCGCCCCGCTATGCGGCCCGATACGTCTCATCAAATCATATCCCCCCCCCCACCCACTATGCGGCCCGATACGGCCAACTAATGACCCCACTTTGAGCGGACTGATACGAGCCCACACATCCCACCCACTGCCCCGCATATTTCGCGTATGCAGTATACGTTTTTATGGTCAACTACCTAATGATATGTATAATAACTCACTCCTTTTCGTTTATAGAGCGGTTGAGGCACCCTAAACGGCCTGAACTTAAGTTCTTGCGTTAACACCGCACGGACTACGTTAATATACCGCATGCGCCCCGCCATCCCTTCAAGGGTCGGAGGCCCGGCACAACCCCAATTGGGTTGAGGGGCCCCGCGCCCGTGGCCAACGGCCCAATCTTTATGCAGCAGTATAGCTATACGAGCCTGAATTGTGGATCAACCGGCAACACCTGCATACATAAACAGTGCATATCATCACTACGTCACCACCCACACTGAAAAAAAAAAAAAATTCGGTCGCGCCTTTTGAAATGTTAAAGCTCTCTTTGCTGTCTAAACTTGTACCTTTCAACCGCAGTATTGCGAGAGCCACGGCACGCACGTCGTACGCGGCCTGCCGCCCGTTGTGCAACCATTCGCACACGATGAAGGCGCTGAAAATCGACGAATTCAACCAACCGTTGGTCCCCAAGGATGTGCCGATCCCGAAGCCGAACAAGAGCCAGATTTTGGTTAAGATGCTGTACTCCGGGATCTGTGGCACGGACCACCACGTGTGGAACGGCGAGTTTGCCGACATCAGCGGCCAGCACCGCATCCTCGGCCACGAAGGTGTGGGCACCGTGGTGGAGTTGGGCGACGACGTCGAGCACCTGAAAGTCGGGGATGTTGTCGGCATCCCCTGGCTGTACAGCGCATGCGGCAACTGCGAGTACTGCAACGCCGGCTGGGAAACGCTGTGCACGAACCAGCAAAACACCGGGTGCTCTGTTGATGGCACGCTGGCCGAGTACGCTGTTGCCGACCCGAAATATGTCGCTAAGATCCCCGAGGGGGTCGACTTGCCCCGGATCGCGCCGATTTTGTGCGGCGGTGTCACTGTTTACAAAGGAATCAAGCAAACGGAGGTTCGTGCGGGACAGTGGATTCTGGTGTGCGGCATTGGCGGCCTGGGCCAGCTCGGGATCCAGTTCGCCCGGGCCATGGGCCTCAACGTGATTGCCGCTGACATCAGCGACGAGAAGGTCGCGATTGCGAAGAAGTTGGGCGCGACGTATGCCTTCAACAGCAAGACCCAGGATATCGGCAAGGAAATCCACGACAAGGTCGGTGGAGTTCATGGTGTGATCGTCACTGCCGTTTCGAACTCTGCGTTTGCTCAAGCCTTGGCTGCCGTTCGGCGTCATGGCACCATGGTGTTGATTGGCCTGCCCAAGGGCGACTTCCCGCTGAACATTGTGAACACCGTGATGAACGGCATCACCATCAGGGGCTCGATTGTTGGCACGCGCCAGGACCTCGCCGAGGCGATCCAGTTCTTTGCTGAGGGCAAGATTCACAACGAGATCAAGCTCGACACGCTCGACAACAGTGCCAAGGTCATGGAACAAATGGACCAGATGAAACTGCCGGGCCGCGTCGTGTTTGACTTCACGAAGTGAATCAGTTACGTAAATTCCTCCGTGTGAGTGTGTGTGTGTGTGGAACGTAGGGAGGGGGGGGCTGGGCTTGTATATAAATAGTCCAGGAACGCGCTTACCCCATTCGTAGCCCTGTTCCCCATTATGCGCGAATTACGCGGGGTATCGGAACCCATTCCCCAATGCGGGGTAGTACGTAATTAGGTACCCACTTGTAGTATAGTATACCGTGAATGCCCACAATTGATATGCCCAGAAACGATTGTTATGCCCACAAAAGATTGATAGGCCCGATTGATAGGCCCACAAACGATTGATATGCTACAACTAGCTAGCCCAAGAAGCACGTAACTACTGTAATCGGCCTCAAATGCTCTCAAAATCTCTATGTATGGTTGCTAGTCTAAATTGTTTAAACAACTTTCACTTTTTTCCTTTGCGGGCCGTCTTGCTCCTCAGTGGTGCTCGTATGTTCATCCCCGGCTGGCTCAACCGCGTGGTTTTGGTGGTAATTTTTCAATTTCTTGGCGGCCTGCTTCAGCTCATCCCTAGACATCGTAACTTGGTCGCCGAGCCGCAGCTGCTGCCTGCACTGCTCAATTAGGGCCAACATATCATCCAAACTCTTGTTCGGTCCGTCCATCGACTGGGCCATGTACTGCGTAACTACAAACTCATTGCACTCCATCAATGCGGCCAGCGCGATCTGTGAAGGTGTGTACAAAAAGATCGCATCGTTTGCTAGGCATTCAACGACAATTTGCTTCGCACTGTCGTGCATTTGCGCCAGCACCGTCGTGTCGAAGTCCTCAGTTGACTGCATGTCCAGGAAAAACCCGTGCAGGGGCCTCAAGGCATTGTGCACGGCAAGTTGGAACCCCAAACTTTCAAATAAACAAAACTCCAAATCGAGAATTTGCTGCTGTTCAATATCAGTCAGTGCTTCAGCAAACTGTTCAATGGGGATAAAGAAATTTTCCGCCTTGGCGGCCAAGAAAACACACGTTGGTAATATTAGCTTGGGATCATAGCGCATAACGGAGTGCACGAGGTAAAACCGGCGAAAATATGCCACGCTCGTGGCGCGGACCTGCGAGGGGAGGTGGAAGTAGTCGCAGAAGCCACGGATGCGGTTTGTGGCGAAGAACTGCACGATCTCGCGCTCCTCCTTAAGGGACAGCGACAAATCCGAAGCTGGCAGCTCATTGTGTGCCGTATTTAGCAGCTCGGTCAGCCGATCTGTAGTGAACGACCAATTTCTGAACTGCGAGCTCCGTCTGTACAGCTCGGCCATGGTTTACCCTAATCGTTGATCGTGCCTATACATAGCTAGCTATAGTCAATAAATAAACGGTAGTTTTAAGTTCGCAAAATCGGGTATAACCGGTGCTGAATTGCACCAGAATGCAATTGCGTAAACCTGCCACCTGTGGTGGCCAGCCCAAGTGTCATATACTTCGATGTGCATTCTTTATTGTAATTGCTAAATATGATCTTTTTGCTTCTTCTCCCCCGCGAACATGCGCACACTGCAATTTAAAACGTTCACGTTTTAAACGGTGGTGGGCCGCACGGGCCGGCCGCAGAAACCGGCACCCGGCCGGTTGCGCAACCCTGGGTGGTACACACTTGGGCCCTGACCCAGCCCAAGTGGTCGCTAGATCATTGGCACTACATGGGCTTTGCCGGAGTGTACCGAGCCATATATGGCTACAATGCCGCGAGCGACCAGGAACTGTCGCTCACGGAAAATGATATGCTCTATCTCCTGGAAACCGCTGAAGACGGCTGGTGGAGCGTGAAAAAGCGCGTTCCTGGTGCCGCAAGTGAGGAGCCCGAGGGCATCGTTCCTCACAACTATATCGAGCCCGCCAAACCCGAGGGGAGTGCACGGGCGCTGTATTCTTATGAAAAACAGAACGACGAGGAGCTGTCGTTTAAAGAAGGCACGCAGTTCGATGTTTATGTTACCGACGGCGACTGGGTGCTCGTGGGGTATAAAAATGAGTACGGGTTTGTACCGAATAATTATATCGAGAAAACGGCTGCTCTAACTCCGGCTTCCGCTCCGGCTTCCGCTCCGGCTTCCGCTCCGGCTTCCGCTCCGGCTTCCGCTCCGGCTCTGGCTCTGGCTCCAGCTTCCGCTCCGGCTTCTGCTCCACCATCTTCGTTATCACCTCCTCCTTTAAACAAACGGCCCGATAACCCCCCACCAATGAATCCGCGGCCGATTAAACCTCCTCAAGATGAGGAATGGGCCCCCCCGAAACCGCAACGTCCGCAACGCACGGGCCAGTCGACTAGAGAACGTTCGCCACCGCCAATCGATGAAGATGACGAGGATATCCCGCCGTACCGCCGTCGCGAGCTGCGCGACCGCGATTTACCCGACGAGCCCGCCCCTGGCACGGGCCGCCGCGAAATGACGTGGCCACTGATCGAGGTTAATGGCCGCCGTAAGGTCCCCAAAACGTTAGTTATCGCGCCTAAATTCATCACGCTGATCACCGACGATGAGGGCGGCCGCACACAGAAGTGGGAAGTTCCTGACATTAAAAGCTACAACAGCGAAAAGCGGTACGTTTTCCTCGATCTCGTGAACCCGCGGGCAAGTTTACAGCTCAAGGCGGCTTCCCAGTCCGAGGCGGACCGCATTGTTGCGAGTTTAGGCACGATTGTCGGGGCTGGCCGTGCCGGTGGCGGGCTAGACGAGGTGTTGGCAGCTGCCGACAGTGCGAACCTCAAGCAGGCCCAAGTTTTACTGGATTTCAAGGCTGCAAACAGCCGAGAATTGTCAGTTCACGAAAACGATTACGTTTCCGTTGTTTCCGGGCTTGATAAAGAGTGGACTTTGGTGCGGAACATCTCCGGCAGGGAGGGGTTGGTTCCCCGTAAATTCCTCCATATTGAGCGCGAGGAGCACAAGATTTCCGGGCTGTTCCGCGGTAAAAAGCAGCGCGAAAAGCAGCGCGAAAAGGACCATGAGAATGCAAAGCAAGCAGCCAAGAAGCTTGAACGTAGCCGCAGCATGCGAGCGGATCGCAACGATGAAGAAGACAGGTATCGTAGCCGCAGCATGAGTGCTGGTAGTGATAGCCGTTTGCAGCGCTCAGGTAGTCGCCTGGACAGATCCAGCAGCCGCCTTGATAGATCCAGCAGCCGCCTTGATAGATCCAGCAGCCACCTTGATAGATCCAGCAGCCACCTTGATAGATCCAGCAGCCACCATGAGCATCATGCCCATTTGGATCGATCCGGCAGCAAACGTACGATGCCGGACTCACGGAAACTACGGCTGTGGGTCGATAGATCCGGCACGTTCAAAGTGGATGCCCAGCTGCTCGGGTGCTCGGATGGCAAAGTGCATTTGCACAAAGCGAACGGGGTTAAAATCGCCGTGCCCGCTTCCAAGTTGTCATTAACGGATGTCGAGTACGTTGAATCCGTTACTGGCGTCAACTTAAGCGATGAGAAGCCTCTGGATAAGTACCGCCAAAAGACGGGATCTCCTAAGCAAAACGGGGCTAATGGGGAGCCGGATAGGTACGACTACTGGCTGTCGTTTTTCCTCGATTGTGGTGTGGACGTGACGAATGCAAACCGGTACGCCAAGAACTTCGCGCGCGATAATATGGACGAGAGCTCATTAGCGGATATAAATGCGTCGATCTTGCGGACTTTGGGGTTGCGTGAGGGGGATATCTTACGCGTAACCCGCAAGATCAATGAGAAGCTGGGCCGCGTGCAGAAACCTGAGGGTGGGTTGTACTCGAACGAGGGTGTTCTGCAGAACAATTCGGGAACCACGCCGAAGTCTTTGGAGAACGAGGTGTGGAATAAACCGACGTCACCGCCCGTGGCCTCCCCTCCAGTGGCATCCCCTCCAGTGGCATCCCCTCCTGTGACATCCCCGCCAGTGACATCCCCACCGGTGACATCCCCTCCAGTGGCCTCCCCTCCAGTGGCATCCCCTCCAGTGGCATCCCCACCAGTGCAGCCTGCTTTGCAGCCCCAAATCACGCAACCCCAGCCAGCGGCTGCCCCGCCATCGGGTGCGTTGGCTGACCTGCTCGGCATGACGTCCGTGAGCCAGCCCGTAGCCGCTAAACCCACTGGGTTGCCGCCTGTGAACACGGCAAACCTGCTGGAAAACCAGGTGGCTGCCCAGCAGCGGCAGACGCAGCACATGATTTTGAAGCAGCAGGCTGAGCTGCAGAAGGAACAAATCCGGCTGCTTAAAGAGCAGCAAGAGCAACTGCGGCGTCAGCAGGACGAATTGATTCAGATCCAAAAGACCGGTTCGCAACTGCAGGCGTTAGGGCCGTTTGCCACGGGCGTTGCCCAGCTGTCGACGTTTGTGCCGTCAGCGCCGCCTCCTCCCGCCGCTCGCCAGCCGCAGTCAACGTTCCCAACGCAAACAACCGGTGGGTTTGTGCCTACGCAAACAACCGGTGGGTTTGTGCCTACGCAAACAACCGGTGGGTTTGTGCCTACGCAAACAACCGGTGGGTTTGTGCCTACGCAAACAACCGGTGGGTTTGTGCCTACGCAAACAACCGGTGGGTTTGTGCCTACGCAAACAACCGGTGGGTTTGTGCCTACACAAACAACCGGTGGTGCACTTACACAAATAACCGGTGGTGTGCCTACACAAACCACGGGTCCGTTCCTTCCTCAAGTGCGTACTGGCGGTGCATTGGGTGCAACGGCCCCGCAGCCGTTCAAATTACAAACGACAGGGCCCTTCCCCCCGCAGCTTTCGCAAACCACGGGACCGTTCCAAACACAGCGGACAGGACCGTTCCAAACACAAACCACGGGACCGTTCCAAACGCAACGGACAGGACCGTTGGCAGGGCCCACCGCCACGAGTTTCACTACGAGTTTCCCCACGAGTGCGCCCGTGAACAGTTTCCCCACGCAGACCACGGGTCCCGTGTCGGTTACAATCACGACGCAATTCCCTGCTCAACGCACGGGGCCGTTCCAATCGCAGGTGACAGGACCGTTCCCGCAACAAACGACGTTCCAAACGCAGGTAACGGGGCCGTTCCAATCGCAGGCTGCTCCTTTCCAACCGAGCACGACGGGCCCGTTCCCGACTCAGCCCAACGGGTTTGCAGGGCAGTTTTCGTCACAAACCACAGGCCCGTTCCCGACTCAAGTAACCGGCCCGTTCCAGCAGCATACGACGGGGCCGTTCCAAACGACCAGTTTTGCACAACAACCACAGACATCGTTCCAGCAGCCCTCCGCCGTTCCGAACTTTGGCACTGCCGCGAGCTTTACGCCCTTGCAGCCTACACCGGCCCCCCATCCCGCACCCCAAACAACTACGTTTGGCCAGTTCCCTGCCAGTAATCCTCCGGTTAGCTCGTTCCCGTCAGCAACGAGCTTGCAATCAAGTTTCCCCGTTCAGGCGCAGTCGCAACCCCAGCCGGCCACGAGCTTCGGACAGAGCTTTGGCCAGCAGCCTTTACAGAATCAGGCCACTGGTTTTGGATTCGGCAACCAACCGGAGCAGCCGAGCCAACCCCCCAGGGCGAATTTCAATTTAGCGTCGGCAAGCAACCCGTTCGGCCTGTGAAATAATTACACTATAAATAAATAAAAAAAAATGTACTTCAACTTGCAATAAATATTAAACGACGATCTCCTCCTCCACCGTTTCGACAACGGTTTCAACAATTTCGTCTTCGTCCACGTCCATTACACTCACCAATTTCTTAGGCTTTAAATGACTGATCTTTTTGGAGACACTGAGCTCGGATTGTGCAGCGGGGCCGTGCTGTAACTCGGTTAGGTGTTGCTTCTTCGCCAAATACTTCTCGACGTCGCGGCCGGCCCCCGCCGCGGCTTCTTCAGGGGTGTAAGGGCCAAACTTGATGTTTTTCACCATTCGTTTATGAACTTTGGAACGGGTATGTGTTTTAAGGGCAGTTTCAGTCTCGAAATATTTGGCACACGGCACGCAGTAGTGCTGGCCGAGGCCAGGAAGGTACTCGTCAAACGATTGGTGTTTCAAAGCATGCACCACGGCTTGGGATTTCAGATCCTCGTGAAGAATGCGGTCAGTATCCTTAGAATACCGCTTCGTTTTATAGACTTTACTAGCTTGCTGGCGGCCCATCGTGGTGTTTGTAGTGTTTATGGTGGTGGTGAGCTTACCTAATTTTTTTTTTTTTTTTTAAAATGAAAAATCTATATACCAGTCATCGTCATCGCTAATGGCACCTAATCATAGTCAATTATATATTTAATCCTCATCATCGCTTCGGTTTTCCAGTAACCGCGGATCCGTGCGCTCAACGACCTTCGCCTTCACGAGCATGTTGTCGATATCCGTCAGGTTTGTCGAGTTGCCGCCAATAAGCGCTAAAGTAACCAATTGGTAAACAACCTCTTTATTTCTGTAAACAACTATAGTTGGAGTTTGGGAATCCGGGAACTTTTCATTGATTTGCGAGCTATTGATCTCCACGAATTTCACGTCGCGGAACCGCGGCGCCACGCGCAAAAGCAAAGCACTGAACAGTCGTGATTGGGTGGAATTTTGTGACGCAATGTGTAAAACTACCGGGAACTCAACGGAGGCCTCAGTGACCTCGTCTTTGTACTCGGCTTTGTTGATATGCACAACTTCACCAAACCTTTCGCGCGAGACCTGCTCACGGATTTCGCGCATGCGTTTCTCGCGGTACTGTTGCAAGAAATCCTCGTCTTCCAGCCCTTCCTCATCGAGCTCATCAAGTTCTTTGATGGATTTACCTTCTAAACGGTTCGCATGAGCGCGTTCAACCGCTTCTTCCATTGCCCGCTCGATCTCCTCGGTAGGAGATTTCGGGCGTTCGGGAAGAATGCCTTGTTGGCGCAAAATATCGTTCCATTCTGTGTCCTCGTTGGGGTCCTGCATCCAGCTAGTTCGAGTGCGCTGCTGCCCCTGCCCAACTAGCTAAATGGCTCAGGCATAGACATGGCAACATTACCACCGTTGGACGTGAACCGCGTGCATTCCGTACTCGGTGAAAACACAATTGTCAAAATAGTAAACGTGCTTGACGTTGGCAGCTCCCAGCAGTCTCAGGAACAACGGCGCGCTAAACAGCAGGCAGCCGGTCCGCAAGCCATCACGGAGTTGGCCGAAGACGAAGCTGATAGTGAGCAGCCTGTTTTCAATGGTAAAAAAGCGCTGTATAAGTACACTGTTGCCGATACGAGTGGCACTTTAGCCTATGTCTTGGCACCAAACCATGTGAGGCCCTGGCAAATTAATGACAGCGTAACGCTAAATAAAGGTTCTGAGATCTGGCGGGGCGTCATTATTCTTGAATAACCCCATAACCCAATAATGAGGAGGAGTTTAACGTGTATATATATATCCCTCAACTACGTATCTTGGCTTATCACGGCCTACCGCTGAGCCGACGCCAATGTGTTGCGTCTACTGAGCGAGATTTGTTGGGCCATCTCGGCCAGGTTCACTGCTGAAGCATGGCGGCTCGCCTCAACACTGAGGCTCGGGCCGTGGTGCGACTCCGACAGTTCTTTGGCCACATTCGTGCTTTTCTCTAAAGCGTGGCTCACAGCACCGCGCATAGCACTGTCTTCCAGCACGGCCAACCCATGGATCGTTGTTCCGGCTGGGGTGCACACGGCATTGCGCAAAACCGCCGGGTGGCCGCCATCCAGCACCATCTGGGCCGCTCCCAGCATGACCTGGGCAGCACACTGGCGCGCCGTGTCATAGGGAAGGCCCATTTTGATCGCGCCATCAATCAGAGATTCCGTGAACAAATACGCGAAAGCGGGTCCGGAGCCGCACAATGCAACACAGACGTCCTGTTTCGACTCATCAACAACAATGCACTTGCCCGTTTGGGTGAAAAGCCACTCAACTGCCAGCATGATCGGTGAATCCGGGTTGTACTCGCCCTGGAAGCTGAGGGCCGTCATGCCCATGCCGATCCGTGCAGCGATGTTCGTGGTGGCCCGAACAATGAAAGCGTTCACGCTCGTGTACTGCCGGATCGTGTCGATCGTCGTGCCGGCAAGCAAACTCACAAGCACAGTGAAGTGCGGGTAGTGTAACCTGCCCAAAACTTCTTTGACCATTGTGGGTTTAATGGCGAGCACGACGACGTGCGACTCGTCAATAACGGTTTGGTTGTCATCCACAACCCGGACTTTCGAGTCGGGGCCGGAAAACTGCTGGCGGAGCCGTTCGCGGCTCGCTTCGCTCTTAACGGAAACAATGAACTGTTTCGGCACGCCTTCGATGGTCGCCTGTTCTGCGCCACGAATCGCTGCGGAAAGCACGGCCGTGCCCATGTTACCGGCACCAATAAAGCCAAGTGTGTATCCGGATTCCAAAACCATCAGTAAACAAGTTGTGCGTGCTAATTGTGGGGGGCCTTGATGCGGTGGAGGGAAGGTGGTAAGTAATGCAGGTCTCACCCACACAGTAGTTAGTTACCTTGCCCTCAAGTCTGTCTGGGACCACCTACGGACTCTCTCCCTCTGGTTATAGCCCTTTTGGTTACACGGTATTGGTAACTGCTAGGCCGAGGTCGGAACAATTCTTCTTGCAAACGTTGTGCCTAGCCTTTTCTTCTTTTTAAACAAAATACTACGGGTTACTGTTTGGGTGCAGCTGGGCAACATCTTAATTAATACCACCTGCGGCAAGCGGTTCAGAAACCTCCCTCCCTTGGGTTAGGGACGTTGCGAATCGGCGGTGAGGCGCTTGCCCTTATGGGCCACAACATCGTCCCGTTTGGCAAAGTGCAACGAAAGCAGCCCTTGCCAAAACACCTCACCATTGCGCCGGCAGTGGCTTAGCGCAAGGGCTTGCCGGGTTTATGTTGCCACATTGCAACACATCTTATGGTATTCATTTATAAATGCCCTTTCATGTTCTTGCTAAGATTGTGACCAGTATATAAACTTAAATAACCTAGAGTCAATAAATAATAATGATACAATAGTATTAACGGTGAAATCTCAACATCAAACATTGATTCGGTGAGATGACGCTAAGTGGTAAGGGTTATGCGGCCGTGCCCAGAGATGTTAAAAAAACACACCATATTTGTACTGTGTTTGAGGGGCAGCACCAGCCCTATTGCAAGTGCTGTCAGTTGCGGCGAGGGCATCACCGATTCGACATGAAAACAAATGAAGGAGGCGCACGTACCGAGCCAGTGATAAGGCAAAATTACCGGTACAGTCAAGAGTAATTAGCCATGGCTATAACGATATATATACCGGTTTATATATTCAATACGGCAATGAAATAACTCTCGGCAATAACCATATATCGGTGCCGCAACCCTCCGGCACGGCCAATGCAAACAGTTGCGTTGGAAGCAACCCACTCATTTCCTTTGAGTTTATGTGTCTGACTGTATGTATACATATACTATATCTAGGGGACCCTAAGACGGACTTGTTTTGTCATTTCCGGTGCGTCAATTGTGCGATTAATCAAGTCCATGCGTTAAATATGTTACATCTATATAAACATTCCTTATCTGATACTCGATGCTTGATGTTTGCATTGAATTAAGTGTGATTGATTTTTTATTGTAGAGTGCGTGATCCGGTAAAGAAACCCTACCGGAGGGGACATACCGTGTAAGCCATCTAAGGCTGCCGGCTGCCTGCCGCAGTTAGTTCAATACCTCAGCCCAGCACTAGCTTTGAGGGTAAGGGGAGAGCGCATAATCACCAACAGAAATATCGGGTATTCTCAGCATTTATCAGGCTAATAATGGGCCACTAACCGGTTCTTATGAGGGAATTCTTGTTTCAAAACGTTTTTCATGCTGCATACAAGCCTGAGGATTAAGAATTGCCTATCTGAACTCCTGTGATTTGGAGGAAGCTCGCAGAGTTGGTACAGGTTTTTCGCACATCACGTGATGTGACCTGCATACGCTCAATGTTTTTTGTTGATCGCATAATTTTTTTTTGCTCAATCACGGGTCCCACAACCTCATCCGGCACTAACGCCGACCTGAGATCAAGTAAACTATATATATACCCATCGGCCCCAGATTGAGTCTCTTGCTCGTTCACTAGTGCCGCATAGATTCCTAACTTCGAGTTTAGTGTCCTAACTTCGGATTTAAAATCAATACATTAGTAGAATGGAGAAGTCCGAAGATTTTTCCCACAATTATGTTGTGGTTCCCGGACAGCCGTTTCCCCCTACGCCAGGACTCAAAGAAACGTACACCGTTGTCTTCCATCCCGATGATCCCGAACGCCCAATTAATTATCCCATGTGGCGGCGAGTGTGGGCCAAGTTCGTCGCTTCAGTTTGCATCACCTTTGTCGCTTGGGGCTCATCAGTAATTTCCCCCGGTTTAGGTCAGATCCAGAAGGAATACCACGTCGGAAGTGTCGTTTCTATTCTGTTGATCACCCTTTATGTTGTTGGCTTTGCCGTCGGTCCTGTTGTTTGGGGTCCCGGATCAGAATTGTACGGGCGTAAGCCAATGCTAATGATCGGCATGTTCGGATTCATGTGTTTTGGATTCGCATGTGCCGTTGCCAAGGATTTCCAAACTTTGGCGATCTGTCGGTTTTTCATGGGCGCTATGGGCTGCACGACGCTTGTGGTTGGTCCGTCTATTTCCGCAGACATCTTCACAGTTACGCAAAGAGGTAAGGCCGTTTCCGGTGTCATCTTCTGTTTGGTTGCTGGTCCCATGGTCGCACCTGTTGTAGGTGCGTTTATTGTTAATTCGTACCTTCGCTGGCGCTGGACGATGTACATTACTGCCATTATGGGTGCCCTCGGTTGCGTACTTATGTTGTTCGGTCTTGAAGAAACTTATCCGCAGTTGGTTCTGCGCGAGCGTGCTCGTAAGATCCGCGTTGAGACCGGTAACTGGGCCGTTTCTGCTCCCATTGAGGATATGGAACTTGATGCCAAGGAGATTCTCCATCGTACCGTTTTGAAGCCTTTCCGTATGATCATGACCGAACCTATCTTGCTGTTCATGAGTATTTACCACGGTTTCATCTATGGCATTCTCTATCTCTGTTTGGAGGCCGTGCCGTACATTTTCACTCATCACTACCACTACCGGCCCCAAATTGCTTACCTGCCGTACCTGGGTATGTTCTCGGGATCAATCATTGTGGTTGCTGTGAACTTGGTGTTCTTCGATCCTATGACCGAGTCCTTGATCAAGCGAAGTGGTCAAGAGAACTATCCTGAATCGCGTCTCCCGCTTATGATGCTGTGTGCCATTGTTTTCCCGATTGGCATCTTCATGACCTGCTGGACTGGCGCCTACCACGTGCACTGGATGTGCCCCACCGTTGGCCTCGGTTTGATTGGCTTCGGTTTGATTGGCATTTTCCAGGCTCTTCTGATTTACATTATTGACACTTACTTGCCCGTTGCTGCCACGGCCATCGCTGCGAACACTTTCATTCGTTCTGCCATGGGCGGTGCGTTCCCGCTGTTCGCTCTCCAGATGTTCCGTAACCTCGGTACCCAATGGGCCGGTACTTTGCTTGGATGCTTGGCCGCTATTCTTGCGCCGGCGCCTTTCATCTTCTTCCTTTATGGTCCGAAAATTAGGGCCAAGAGTAGCTTCGGTGAGGGTCCTGATGAGCAAGATATGGAGGATCTTGAGCACACGCTTACGGCCGATCCTGGCCTCAGGATGACCCGCCATACCACGGGCCGCAGCTCCGGCTTGCGCTCGGGCCGATATGAGGCTTACGAGGCTCAGGGATCTGAGCTGCGCTCACTCTCGGAGAGTAGTGGATCTGGTAGCAGTAGTTCATCTGCCACTGCCTCGGTGCACAATATTAATACCCCGGCGGAGCCTGCCGCTGTAGAGCCGACCACCCCAGAACCTACAACTCGCAAGGAGGAGGTGTGAGATATTAAGACGAGGTTAAAAAAATAGACTTTTTTTTTAATAATATGATACCTATGGATGGACATAAATATAAACGATTAATGTGTTTTATAATGTAAATTAGCTGCAACGATGATTTAGCTTGAATCTTCATCAGGAACGTCCTCCATAGTGACATGGTACTTGGGGCTGTTAGGACGGTCGCTCTCCTTAGGCTTCAAGTCATCAAGACGGAGTAGCCACACCTCGAGTTTGTCGGCCAAAGCCACAGCATCACTAGTTAGCTGATGTTTCTGTTTGCGGGCCTTCTTGTGAACCTTAAGCTCGTCAAGTTTGCTGTAGATCTTCTCAGTGGCTGTGCATAACGACCGGATCTTCCGCTTCACTTTAGTTATGTCTTCACTCGTCTCGGGTGCATCACTTTGCTCGAGTTGGACCTCGGCTTTCTTGATCCGCTGCAGTTCCTGGCTGTAGGAATCCAGCAGGGCAGTTGCGGTTCCAGACGAGTCAGTGTGTTTCGGCTTCTTAAGTGAGTCGCCGTGCTTATGATGATGGCTGCGCCGCTTCGGCTTCTTCGGGAATGTCTCGGGTTCAGCAACCTCTTCTTCTTCGATTTCTTCGCTGACTGCATCCTGAGCACTTGAAACGGGGGGCTGCGCATTGGGATCTTCAAGTTCAACATAACTTGCGTCATCCGAAGCCTCGCTGGCTGTCTCGCAGTGCGGACCGAGATCTTCCTCTTCGTCATCCTTGAGGTTATTCTCAGACTCGTCGCTGGCCGCCGCGTCAAGCTTCGTCGAATCAGTGGGGGCATTGGGTATCTCATCAACGTCCATTGATGTGTCCTTGTTCTCCTCCTCGTCACTCGACTCGTCCATCTTGAACACTGCCGGCGCCAACGATTCAACTAACATGCGAATGTAGTCCAAGGGATCAACCAGTTGCGGCTGCTCACCTTCAGCATTCTTCGTTTCATCAGCATTCCGCTCGCCCTGTGCCTCCTCAGTGGTCTTGGTGGCCTCACCAGCTGCCTCACCAGCTGACTCACGGGCTGCCTCATCTTGAGGCTTCTCCAGGGGCTCACCATTCTCACCAACTTCTCCTTTAGCAGCAGCTGGCTTCTCCTCGTTCGCAGCGAACTCGGGGCGCTGGACGAAATGGATTGTGGCGCCGTTGCCCAGCAACAACTTCTCAAGAGCGGCCTGCTGCCGCTGCTTCTTCTCGTTGTACTCGGCCTGCTGCTGCGCATAGAACTCCGCTTGCTTGCGACGGACGTAAGCACGAGCAGCTGCACGGGCATTCGCCTCAACAATGGCCTGGAGCTGCCGCTGTTCAGCCGCGCGCTGGGCCTGGGCCTCAGCCAACCGTTCGGCCTCAATGCGACGGCGGTAAGCTGCGATCCGCCGGCGCTCTTCGAGCTCAGCTTCCAATTGCTTGGACTCACGGTGTGCTTGCAATGCCTGCAGCTCATCCTCATCAATGAAGTGCCTCCGCCTCGCACCAATGCGGCGCCGCGGAGCGTAGCCCCGACCGTAAGGAATGTCATAATCGCCGTCATCTTCTTCGTCGCCCCATTGTGGTTCCAAATACACAACACGTTGGGGCTGCGACCGGTAGGAATCCGGCGAGCGGTGCGTGCCGTGGCGGCGACCTGCACGCGGGTAGTTCACTTCAGTGTCCTGGTGGGGGTCCGCAACCAAAAATTCGAACTCCTGGGGCGGGGCAAAATTGAATTGCCGCGGTTTGCTCTGCGGCGGACCGGCCCGGCTCGAAGAGGCTCGGTTACGGCCACTGGGGATGCGTGAAGCGAAGTATTCATCAGGATAGAACAACATTGTGGATTTACTTAGTACTCGTTCAGCAATTGCGAATGCCAAGTATGATAATTTACTTACGGGTGGCCAGGTTTCCGCTTGGATATATATATACTATTGTCATTCACCCATGTGGTCCAGGGTCGCTTGCACCCTAACCGCGCACCGTTAGTGTCACGAGACAGTTCCAGCACGTTCGTTATGGATCGAGATGGATCGAGATGGATCTCGAAATATGAGGTTAGGGTGTTTGTGGGATTTGTGCATAACCTAACCACATCTCGCATACGCATGCCCCACTGGCGCCGCACGGGGTAAGCAAGCAATAATAAAATAGTCGGATTTACGACAATGTGTAGCAATAATAGTATACCTAAATTTATAGTTTCGGAGATTTCTTTTTCTTGACTTCCTTCTGAAGTATGTTTTTGTGTAGTAGCTTTTCCAAAATATCCTGGTTGCCGGCCTCGCCGTTGTCGGCCGGCACGGCCCGCATGCTGCCGCGATAAAACTCAAAGTCGGGTTCCCTTTGGAACACCAACCGGGCAGTATCTACCAAAATCTGGGCAGTGAGGCCCCACACTCTATCGTATTGGGGCTCTCCCACCCGCTTATTCGCGGTTAGTATATTGAATTCCATAAGTTTAACAATAGCTTCGGTGTGAGGGGGCCGCCATTCCTGAACGTTGGCGTTTTTGGCCTGCAGAAAGTGCGATAATGGAGCACTGAAGATCTTATGCACCTCATCTTGGCTGCGGTTCGTCACTCGCGGCGGGGAAGGTGTCCATGCAATTGAAGGGACTACCATCAACAGCTTAGAACTAACATATCCCGGCATTGTTCGTACAAACTCAATGGATGATGGGTCCAGCCCGACCTCCTCCTCGGCTTCACGCAAGGCAACTTCCCAAGGTGATTCGTTTAAAGTGTCGGCCTTACCTCCCGGCAAAGCTCCGTCACCTGCATACGACAGTTTATGAGATCTAATGGTTAAAAGAACTTCGAAATCGTGGGAGCCCAATGGCGACAGCAAAACAAGCACGCCAGCTCGCCGGGTTAAATGAGTCTGGGACCAGATTGGGAGCGGATCAGGTAAATGTAATTGTTTGAGGTTGGAAAGCAGCTTTCGAAGCGTCATGCTAATGCACACTCCCGTGGGGTATGTATTTAGGAAACGTATGGGGGGGTCACGCTTATCAGGGTCAGGAGCAGATGTGACATGTGCTTGTAATACTAGGCGTCCGACAACACGCAGCCTACAGTTGAAGCTAAAAAAGGTTAATAAATAAATTAAATAAAGTATCATTGGGAGCAACCAGTTACCAAGTGTCGGGCCCAAACGATTCGCCGGGGGCCATAGTCACCATTGGCTCACTCATACCGTCTATATTATGTCGGTGGCCCACGTTGCCCCACCACTGTGGAGCGTCATAGCCCCTTCCAAGGGACACGAGGAATAGAATGAGTTTGGCCACACTCAGTCCGCAGCTCAATGCGGCGGATAGAATGTAATTATACTTTGCCCACCAGCTGTACCAATACCGCTTGATCCAGTAACCAAAGGCTACACCAATGGCGATCCAGCAGCTGTAGCTATACGGAGTTGCCGGGGGCATATTCCGCACAGCATTGAGAAGCACTGCCCAATGTATAACGCGCAACGGGGACCGTGGCCATATCTTCAAGTATATCCAGGTCAAAATGGGCATAACTGCTCCCACAATGAACCCGTTGATCAGGCCCGTATATTGCTTAAAGACCACGTTGCTGCCCAAAACACCCCATATAATCGTAGATGACAAAAACGAGTCGTTATCCGTACAGTTATTCGTGTTGGTGACTGAACACCTTTTCGGCACTGCATATGAAGATTTTAACAGCACGGAATTCTCCACAGTGCTGGCAATGATGAACCCCACGGCCTGGGCCAAGAACACCAGTTTAGGCCGTAATTTCGTGTAGTGGCCCAGCTTCATGTTGGCCAGTGCCTGGGTTGCCGTTGCCAACATGGTGAAGCTCCAGGTTTTGAAAAACAACATCGCGCGCGCATTACCAGGAGCTATAAAGCCAATAATGACCTGCGCAAACATCGAGTACCGAATCAGTACTGTGGTAGCAGCGGCAATGGCAGATATGGGCACGAGCCACAGCAATGCCAGGAAAAACCCCACAACAACTTGCCACATTCTTGTTTGCGTGTGTGATCCTTCAACTGCGGCCACCGTAAATGCGACCCCCATTAGAAACGGAATGATCGCCCAGTAGAGTGGAACCTCATTGTACTTCCGCATAAGCCGTGTATGCACATCATCCGAAGGTTTACGGTAATATGAAATGAACCGGCGCAAATCAAACAACAAAAAGTGAACGAGCGTGGCGATTACCGCGCCGATTCCCATCATAATGTTCACTACTCGTGTAGTCGGCAAAAACACAGGACTGTAATTTTTATATCCTTCCCAATTGAACCCCAATCCGTCATCCAAGATGCGGGAAACGTCATATATTTTGCCGAACCTATCAAAGATATCCATGCTCGCAAACGGCACGTAGTGGCCAAACCACGTATTCGAGTAGTGAATTGCAGTGGACAGAAACATAATGAAAATGATGAACGACAACCCGATGTTCGCAAACACGCGGACCGGCGGCACGAGCGGTGAAGAAACTGGGTACAATACGGTGTTCCAATCAAAGGTTATGGGGAACAACCCAGCACCAGTATGGGCGCCAAAGAGCTGGTTCACCACATAGTTTTTGGGAGAGATCCAGCACGCAAAGGAAAACACACCGAGAAAACTCGCAACGTAGTTCGGGATGATCGACCAACATGCACATATTAGCCCGGCCACAATGAAAAACTTGCGTCTGGTGACCCGCCAGCCGTTAGCAACGTAGTTCCATTTCATGTGCATGGTTGACAACAGCGTCACCGATACCAACTCGCTAGGCCACACCATTGCGGCTGGGTACACGAGCAAACTACGTAAAGGTACTACCATCGCCAAACCAATTAGTTGGGCACCCCAAGCTCCCAAAATCACAGCCGGTAAAGTGAAGCTTGGTCCGAAATCATGCTGGGAGAAGTAGGCAGTGGACAGCATTGTGTCGCACATTAGCGACCCCTGAGCGGCCGTCGTTATCAATGCAATAAGTGCGTGTTCTTTATAAGAAAACGGCCCCGGATTCAGCCCCCAAACGTTGGGAACGACGTGTTCCCACAATTTGCCGAGGGGCCATGCCAAAACAATTACCAAAAACGGCGATAAACTGAACGATGATGCTCCAGCCTGGAAAATGATGTTCGCCGCGGAAACACCAGCCACCAACACGATGCCAATGACCCACATCCGCACCGTGTTCTGCAGCATGTCGACGTCGTCATGGTTTGGCACGGAAGCGCGCACTTCTGCGTACGAGCTGTTGCCGTTGTACACATCAGCATACACGGTTGTAGGCCCGACAATGACTTGGGACGGAGCAGAAGTTTCAGGATCGGTGTTTGTGGCCACCAACGGGATCCAGTCGGTGTCTGTTGATGAAGAAGCCTGGTCAATGTCATGCTTTTTCTTATCAATTGATGATGGGTGGCTGCTGAGCTCGTACTCTTCTTCGAAAGCAGGTTCATCAGGTACAGTGGAGGACGATGCTGGCGGCTTGCGCCGAGGCAATTTTCTCCTGAACCGGTCGCGGAGCCGCATGCAATTTTGATTTACTGCTTCAAATGGCTTCTGATAAATTGACGGCAGTCCCGTGCCACTTGCGACCCTTGCCCGGTGGGCTGGGAGGCCCGGGGCAAGCTCGCAGGTTAAGCAGGTCGTCATAGTTCAGAAAGTTTTGTTTGGTTAAACTCGATGAACTTCACGGTAAGCGCGCCTGGCAAAACCATATTATTTGGTGAGCACGCCGTTGTGCACGGAGTCCCCGCCATCGCAGCCAGCGTTGCCCTGCATTCGTACATATCCGTAGAAACACGTCCTGCTGAAGCAGCGCTAATTGAACTGGATTTCCACGACGTTGGATTAAAAACAAAATGGACCACCGACATTTTAACCAATGCCCCCCCAGCACCCACGAGGTTAACTGCGGAACTTGACGCTCCCCTGCATGCGTATGTAGAACAGCTGGCCGCTCAAACCGTTGAAAAAAGTGCCGTAGTGCCGTATCATTCCGCCATTGCATTTCTGTATTTGTACCTTTCAATTATCCCCCGGTTTGACGTGCCCAATTTAAGGCTGAAAACGGCAAGCACGCTGCCCATTGGCGCTGGCCTTGGCAGCTCGGCTTCCTTCTCGGTGTGCCTCGCATCTGCACTGCTGCACGCTGCCCGAAAACTGACCAGTGAAATGGATCATGAAACTGCCATGCAATTGGTAACGCAATGGAGCTACCTCGGCGAGTGCTGCATCCACGGCAAGCCCAGCGGCATTGACAACTTAGTGGCCACGCGTGGCGGCGCTGTTTACTTCCAGAGGTCGAGTACACCCCATGAATCGGCATTAATCAAGGTGTACGACGAGTTCCCGGAGTTGCAGCTGGTGCTAACTGACACGATGGTCCCCCGAATGACCAGCGAGTTAGTGGCGCGCGTTGCGGCACTAAAACAGCGGTGGCCCACTATTTTCACTCCGCTGATGTCTGCGTTTGCCGAAATCGTTTATGAGGCCGATAGGCTACTGAACGACCGCGAGCAGCGCGCGGGCCCCGACTTTGCCACGAAACTAAGCGAACTGGCGGAACTGAACCACAGTTTATTAGCGACGTTGGCAGTAAGCCACCCTTCTTTAGAACGCGTGCGCGAAGTCAGTAAAAACCTCGGTCTTGGCGGCACAAAGCTGACCGGTGCCGGTGGCGGCGGGTGTGCTATAACCATTGCTGCTAACGACGCGGATTTAGGTTCGGGAATCGAGCAGTTCAAGCAATTGCTGGGGCCGAATTACCGCGTGTTTGTCACGAAACTGGGCGTGCGCGGCGTCGGGCATGCCGAGGGCGTGGCACATTCTCTTGACGAATTGAGCACGCTGGACTGGAAGTACTGGTGAATGCAGCAGCTACTGCTGCTGCTTCTTCTGCTGCTGCTGTTGCTTCTTCTGCTGCTGCTAATGCTGCTGCTGCTTGTTCTGATAATGCCGCTGCTGCTGCTGCTTCTTCTGCTAATGCTGCTGCTGCTTCTTCTTCTGCTGCTGCTGCTTCTTCTGCTGCTGCTAATGCTGCTGCTGCTTGTTCTGATAATGCCGCTGCTGCTGCTGCTTCTTCTGCTAATGCTGCTGCTGCTTCTTCTTCTGCTGCTGCTGCTTCTTCTGCTGCTGCTAATGCTGCTGCTGCTTGTTCTGATAATGCCGCTGCTGCTGCTGCTTCTTCTGCTAATGCTGCTGCTTCTTCTTCTGCTGCTGCTGCTTCTTCTGCTAATGCTGCTGCTAATGTATATACGTGTGTATCATGAATGCTATGTCGTTAACTCAATACTTTTGGCGAGATTGCTAAGCACCTCTTTAATCGCCGTGGTGGCGGGTGAATCAGGGAATTCTTGCACGAAATTCAACCCTTCATCGCCACACTGACCGATCCGCGGATCCAACGGAACGCTGCCTAGAAATGGAACACCCATTTCGTCGGCAAACGCGCGCGCACCGCCGGTTGTCGGCACGAAAATGTCCGATTGACCCTTGCAGTGCGGGCACACAAACCCGGCCATATTCTCCACTAAACCATAGATGGGGATGCCGGCTTTACGGCAAAAGTCGATTTCTTTACGAACGTCAAGCAATGCGACTTCCTGGGGTGTAGTTACGAGCACAGCACCGTGCGGGTTGCCCATTTTCAAATACTGCGAGAGGCTGATATGCTCATCTCCCGTTCCCGGTGGAGTGTCAATGATCAAATAATCCAGTCCGTTTTCGTCCCATTCCGGATTTAATAAGAATTGCTTGATTAAACCGGTCTTTTTGTCCCCGCGCCAAATCACCGGTTCGTCGGTGGCCGGAAGCATGTACGTGATGCTCATAACGGCCATGTTATCTTCAACATACACGGGTTGCCACCCATCCACGGTGGAGTGCAGCATCGCGCCTTCACTGCCAACAATGCGGGCCAAACTCGGGCCACAGAAGTCCAAGTCGAGCATGCCAATTTGGTTAGATTCATTAGCGCTTAACCCCCAACTCAGCAATGCCGTGAATGTTGATTTGCCCACCCCGCCTTTGCCGCTCATTACGACCAATGCATGTTTAATTGGTTCCAAAGCAGCGGCAATGCGGCTGAGGTCGGGATCTGGACCCTTGGGCCGGGATGCACAGATTTCCTGGTTCGGACAGCCAACACAGGCCGCATCTTTGCCGGCCAAATCACTCTCGGTGCCGGGACAATGCACTGGTGTCTCTTGCAGGGCCTGCATGGGTGTGGCGTGAATCACGTAATTAATTTTTTATACTGAGCACCCGGCCCGACATGCCACGGCCGTCACCGCATTGATGGTAAAGCAGCCGCGTTTAGTAGATATAGAGTACATATATACATTTTAGCACATATAGTACATACATACAGCATTTGATTCAGAAGTCATGCTTGTACTCGAGCTGGCGAACCCGGCTATTGTAACCCCGACATGTGTGTGCAAGAACCTAGGTCGGTACTGCGTCTTAACGGCACGACGATTGGCGGCGGCGTGATTGAGAGCTTAGAGTAAACACTTTAATACATTTATCTACCATTAGCCAGAAAAAGCAAGCATCCAGTTATGGAGGATGCCATGATACACCGAGAAAAGAACCAGTTGTTGCATTTGGCCTGTTCTAAATACTTGTTTGCTCCTCCGACAACGTGCTGCGTGGCCATTGCCGCGGAATTGAGTCCGTCTCAGTGGGCATCCCATTCCGGTAATGTAGAAGGCGGTGAAGTAATTCAAGTTAATTCTATGTATGAATTCAGCACTTCAGTAACATTTAGAGCAGAGTTCTTGGAGCAGCTGGGGCTCTGGAGTACCTAGTTGTTTGAGTGCGGGCACGGCGGGCCATGCGGACCTGCTGCATGTCATAGAATACATACAGAAGCTTATTGAATACATACGGGAACTCATAGAATATATACATAGCAATGCTACAAACTCATAGCAATGCTCAAAATCTATAGAAATATCCCACTCGCTAAATACCGATATGCTGCTCATCAGGAGATTTATAGCTGGGTCTCTCTCTAGGGCACACACCTCACGCGTGTCACTCATGAGCACCCCCCCAGCAACCAGTACTGAACGGCAGCATCAGTACCTTTTGGAACACCAAAACGTCGACATTTCGCACCGCGATAATGAAGAAGCCGCTAACCGGCTGTCATACCTCCTGGGCCTCACCGATCTGTTTCGGCACTTCATCGACGCGCGCGCGGCGAAGGACCCGAAATTCAGGGAATTCGTGGACAAATTAGTGCCCAAAAAGCTACGTAAAGGTAATGGCACCACCGCGTCCGGTGGATCGCGTCGCAACGTGCGCAAAACCGAAAAACAAGAAGACTTAGAACTGCTGAAGGACGAGGAAGCCGGCGGCGACGGCGTGCAAACGGTGTTCACGGAATCCCCCGGGTTCATTCACGGCAAACTGCGCGACTACCAAGTGGATGGCCTTAACTGGATGATCTCACTTTATGAAAACAACATCAGCGGCATTCTGGCTGATGAAATGGGACTGGGCAAAACGTTGCAAACGATTGCCTTTTTGGGCTACTTGCGCTACGTCCGCAACATCAACGGTCCCCATTTAGTGCTGGTGCCCAAGTCAACCCTCGATAATTGGCGCCGCGAGTTCGCTAAATGGACGCCCGAAGTGAGCACCGTTGTTATCCAGGGAGACAAAGAAACGCGCGGCGCGTTGATTCAAAATAGGCTGTTGAAATGCGACTTTGATGTGTGCATTACGAGCTACGAAATGGTGTTGCGCGAGAAGGCGCAGTTTCGCAAGTTTGCGTGGCACTACATCATCATTGACGAAGCGCACCGCATCAAGAACGAGGAAAGCCAATTGGCGCAGATTATCCGCGTGCTCAGCAGCCGCAATCGTCTCTTAATTACCGGTACACCTTTGCAGAACAATTTGCATGAACTGTGGGCTTTGCTGAACTTCTTGCTGCCGGACGTCTTTTCGGATGCCAATGTGTTTGATGACTGGTTTTCTACTGGCGAGGGCGAAGAAGAACGCGACCAGGTCGTGCAGCAGCTTCACAAGGTGTTACGACCTTTCCTTTTGCGCCGCGTGAAGTCTGATGTTGAGAACACGTTGTTGCCGAAAATCGAGGTCAATTTATACGTACCGATGAGCGCCATGCAGCGCAGATGGTACCAGAAAATCCTGGAAAATGACATCAGCGCGGTGAATGGTGCTGTGGGCAGCCGTGAAAAGACGCGGTTGCTGAACATCGTGATGCAGCTCCGCAAATGTTGTAACCATCCCTATCTGTTTGATGGAGCCGAGCCGGGCCCGCCTTTTACCACTGACGAGCATTTAGTGTACAACAGCGGCAAGCTGGCCGTGCTTGACGTGCTGCTTAAACGGCTGAAGCAGGCAGGGTCGCGCGTGCTCATCTTCTCGCAAATGAGCCGTGTGCTCGACATTATGGAGGATTACTGTTTCTTAAGACAGTTCAAGTACTGCCGCATCGACGGGAGCACCGACCACGAGGTACGCATCAACATGATCGACGAGTACAACAAGCCCGGTAGTGACAAGTTTATTTTCCTGTTGACGACCAGGGCCGGCGGGCTGGGGATCAATTTGACGACGGCCGATACTGTTGTGCTGTTTGACTCGGATTGGAACCCGCAGGCCGACTTACAGGCCATGGACCGCGCGCACCGTATTGGTCAAACCAAGCAGGTGCATGTCTACCGCCTGGTTACTGATTCTTCAGTGGAGGAGAAAGTCGTGGAGCGGGCCGCCAAAAAATTGCGGCTGGACCAGGTAGTTATCCAGCAAGGTAACCGTAAAGAGGCTGCGGAGGCCGCGAAGAAGGCGAACCAGTCATCCAAGGATGAGCTGCTGAACATGATCCAGCACGGTGCCCAGGCGGTACTGAACAAGAATGCCGAGGATTTAACCAAGTCGGAACCTCTGGAGAAGAGTGACGAAGAAACTCCTGGGTTCGACATTGAAGCTATCCTTGTGCAGGGTCAAAGCCGCACAAAGGAACTGATGTCGAAGTACGAGACTTTAGGTTTGGATGAACTGCAGCGGTTCGATGGCGCCTCGGAAACGTATGAGTGGAACGGCCAAGACTACAAGCGCCGGCGTAAAATGATTATACCAACAGTGTCGTCATTAGGCAAACGCGGCGGCCAGGGTAGGTCCGAAGAGCTGTTCAAGTATTTCCGGCCGCAACGCGGTGCTGGTGCAGCAGCTGATGGTGATGGTGTGGACAAGCCGAGGGTACCTCGCGGCCCGCGGCAATTGCATCTCCAGGACTTCCAATTCTGGCCACAGCGACTTTACGACTTGCAAAACAAAGAATTGGCCTATTACCGCAAGACAATTGGGTACAAACCGACGGTTGACAAGGACACCTCTGAACTGGATGCTGACCTCGAACGACTCGAAATCGAGCAAGCCACCGAGCTGACCGAGGAGGAATTGGCAGAAAAGAAGCTGCTGCATAAACGTGGGTTCAGCAATTGGAACCGCCGCGAGTTTGTGCATTTCATTGGCCTGCTTGCCACCTACGGTCGCGACGCCATCGACGACGTCGTGGCCAATTTCGGTCCTGGGAAGTCGGAATTGGAAATCCGCACTTATTTTGAAGCGTTCTGGCGGCGTTATAAAGAAATCGATCTTTACGAGCGGTACATGTCGCAGATCGCCGCTGGTGAGGAGAAGCAGGCTAAGGTCGTTCACCAAATGGACATCATCAAGTCCATGGTGGAAGGTTGCACTGCCCCGATGCAGGAGCTGCAGTTCGACTTACGGCAAGGTACTGGAAAACGCGTGTTCTCCGAGGAGGAGGACCGGTTCTTGCTGGTGCAGCTTTATAAGTTTGGTCTCGACGCCCCGATGCTGTACGAGCAAATTAGGGAAGCTATTCGCGAATCTCCTTTGTTTAGATTCGACTGGTTCTTCCTGAGTAGATCCCCGGCAGAGCTCGGCCGCCGGTGCCAGTCGATTGTCACTGCCGTCACGAAGGATAACGAAAGGAAGCGAAGGAAGCGCGAATAATTAAAGTAAAGCATACATAAGTTTCAATAAATCATGGTATCTATGGATACAGAGAAGACTAGCTTCCATTACATTACATTATTTAGCTGGCTCAGCCAGAAGTTCAACGATTCGGGGCTCAATGGCCCTGGGTTCAGTTAATGTTGCATATCTATTGACAACCTCACCCTTGCGATTAACGAGAAATTTCTCAAAGTTCCATTTTATCCCGGCAAACCCCAGTAAACCTTTCTTCTTTGCTTTTAAGTGTTGATACACCGGCGTGGTTGTGGGACCGTTTACATCAGACTTTTGCAACAGTGGAAACTGAACGCCAAAATTTACTCTACAGAATTCGGCAATTGCATCATCATCACCTGGTTCTTGCTCGCCGAATTGGTTGCATGGAGTCGCAAGGATGATGAACCCTTCATCCTTGTATTTTTCATAAAGTTCCTCCAATCCGAAGTATTGCTGCACCCACAAACATTGAGAGGCTACATTGACTAAAAGCACGACTTTGCCTTTGAGCTGTGTGAAGGGAAACTCGTTTCCCTTCCCGTCCACCGGCGTCAAGTTATAGAAGTCCTGTGTTGATGCCATAATGTATATAAGGCACTGCGGCAACCGGTTCTAATGACCTTTGAGAAACACGTCTTGAAGTTCTACGTCGCTATAAAGTCTTGGCAGGGCAGAAAATCCAGGTGCGATGATGCACCCTGAATCGGTCCGGGGTACCTAAATTAATAGCGCGAATCCGCCGCCGCGCCCCGTGGGATGCGTATATGCGCACGTGATCTGCATGTGAGCACATTCTTAATTAAACCCACAGGAAATCGCGAAACTGCCTCAGCGCTCAAGTTTTGGTTATTCAACCAATGTTGAATCAACTAATACAGGTGTAATACTAAGACTTGCTGCCTTTGTTCATTTTATATGCATCTCATACCTGCGACATATGAGGGTAATAAGTTTAGGGAACCGCAACCACACGCGTGCCGAATCAGCACATGACCACTCAAGCGCTACGAAGCAGAAAGAACAGTAAATCGAAGCGAGAAATAATAAATTAAACGAGTTATACATTATAGTATTTATTGGTTATTCAACGAATTCTGTTACTGGCTCCGCAACAAGGCCCGACGTCTCCAAGCTAAGAACCATCCAGGTGACGCCCCTGATCTGTTGCAAGTCGTGAATAATACTTTCAATTGGTAGTTCAGAAGTATCGACAAGCAAGCAAACAGCATCGTCTCCACCAGCTCCGGGAACCACTCCTCCCAGCACGCCCGCAATCTTGGATGCTGCATCCAACAGCTGCGTTTGCCCTGCCGGTTCAATGGGCACTCCCGATAGTTTCGTTAACCGCTGAAGATTATGGCGAACATCATTTATAGCTTGGCTGATTAACTTTGGATCGCTAATTTGCGTAGATAACGACGCTGCCAACGCCATATTCGCCGCATTGAGGCTGGCGAACACCTCCTTAGCCAGCTCGGGGTTCGACTCTTTCCATTTGAGCACGTTTTTCACCATTCCCGGAGTTTCGGATCCTTGGGCAACGTCGCCCATCACAACGGCAATGTTTGAAGGTAAGTTGCAGGAGTCTACGGTCATCGGCCAGTGTTTTTGAACTGCACTTTTAAGCATATCGGCATCTTCAATACCTTTTGGAATCTCGTTAGGACCAAACCGCGAGTAAATGATCGACCCGTAGATGGCCGTGGCCACATCAAAACCAGAACCGACCTTGTGCTGAGCTAGGCAGTGCGCGATTTGTGCTAAATTGTGCAATTGCGCTAAGCCGAGCTCGTCTTCGTTTAAAGTTACTAGTCTGGCCATGGCAGCTACGACACAGGATACCAACGCTGCCGATGAGCCCAAGCCTGTTTTAGGAACTTTCGTGATTGGCTTGCCATGATGGCTGAATCGGGCATGGAAATGCCTGCTTTTGGCATCCTTTTGTGTATGAAAACCATCATCCGACCAAACAACGATCGTGCCGTTTATGGGCTTTTCGAAATACTTGGAAACTGTATCGTGGCATGCCTCTAAAAACGGGTTGGGATGTGTGCCTATTTTAGAGGGGAAATGCCATTCTGAGTCGAATTGCGGGCTGCGAATAGTTAGCCCATTAGCATTTGCATCCGGGAAGGCCGCGGCATACATTCGGCTCGAAAGACCTACACTAAAGGCAGAGTATTCAGGAAACAGAACCAGGTAGCCACCGGCAAGCAGGGCTTTCCCTGGTGCACTATAAACGGCTATAGGTGTACTCATTTATGGTTGTAAGACCACCGGTTTATGCAGCTTAATGTATGGTGGTGCTGGGTTGTTCCTGCTCACGTGACACGGTCAATAACAGCGGCACTTTGTAAGCCTTTAAATTTCATCGCAGCAGCCGTTCAAAAGGAGTGCCATTTTTCGTCCTAAAATGGGTCGCAACGAGTTCAACCTGCAGGCAGTCATCTTGTGCGATACATACTTGCCTAGGTTCAGTCCCCTGACTGATGATATTCCGCGTTGTTTGCTTCCGTTGGCCAATGTACCCCTTATTGACTACACACTGAAATTTCTCGTTAACTGTAATGTCACTGAAGTTTACTTGGTGTGCAGTTCGCATGCGTCTAAAGTGACCGAGTACATCAAAAATTCGAAGTGGTCGTCCGGGTTTGTTCCCTTCAAAATACAAACGTTGGAGCTTCCGCAAACCACGAGCGTGGGGGATGCGATGCGCGATTTGGACAGCCGGAGTTTGATTACATCCGACTTTTTATTAATTTCCGGAGATGTCGTTTGCAATATTGACTTTGAGGAGATCTGGAACGCCCATGTTGAGCGCAAGAAGAAGGACAAGAACTGTATTATGAGCATGGTATTGCGCCAAGCGTCTGCTTTACACCGCACACGGTCCAACAAAACAGGACTTTTTGTTGTGGATAACTCCACCAACCGATTGGTTGCATTCCATAAGTCGATTTTGCAGAGGTCAGTGGATGTCGATGCCGAGGACTTGCTGGGTCTTACTGATGTGGCATTCCGCAACGATCTTATCGATTGTCGCATTGATATTTGCACAATTGATGTACCCGCACTGTTTACGGAGAATTTCGACTACCAGTACATCCGTGACGATTTTGTTAAAGGTGTGCTTAATAGTGACCTGCTAAGCAAGACAATTTACACTCATATTATCGATGATGGGTATGCCGCAAGAGTGGAAAGTTTGAAAACTTATAGGGCCGTCACCAAGGACATCGTTTCTCGGTATGCGTACCCGCTGGTTGTTGATAGCAATGAGGTACAGGGCCAGTCTTACACGTACCAGAGGGGCCATATCTACAAAGAGAAGGACGTCGTGCTTAGCCAGTCTTGTACAATTGGCATGGGATCCGTGGTTGGCGGTAAGAGCTCCGTTGGCGAGAACAGTGTTATAGTTGGCACGGTACTGGGCCGCAATTGCAAAATTGGCAGCAACGTGCGTATTGAGAACTCGTACATCTTTGATAATGTGGAGATCCAAGATGGCGCGAAGATTGTGGACACGTTCATTGGATCGGGGTGTATAATTGGTGAAAATGCCAATGTTGGTGCCGGCACGGTCATTGCGTATAATTACACAGTGCCGGCGAATACCGACGTTGCTGCTGGCAGCAAACTCAGTGCACCTAAAGCAGTGATTCGTGCTAACGATTCTGAAGAAAACAATAGCGAAAGCGACGACTCAGAGCCGGATTATGCAGCACTGTCGGATTCTGATAATGAAGAATCCAATACAGTGCCCGACATGGTGGATCTGGCCGCGATTGTTGCCGATACGTATCTTTCTGATGACAGCATTTCGAGTTTGGACACGTCGAGCCGCGTCATTCCCATCAGTAAGCGACCGCGCCGTCGTAGTAGAACCATGTCGACGAACAGCTACCAGCACACTGACGACGAGGGCAGGGACGAGTTCATGGAGGAGGCCGTGGCGATTGTTAACAAGTCCATTGTTAACCAATCCAGTGGCGACCCTTCCACGGTCAAACTTCACTCTCCTGAGGTGACAATGATGCAGCTGAATACTCTACGGATGACCATGAATACACCCCATGAGTTAGTACCAGAAGCGTTGGTAAAGGCACTGGTGATCCATATCAGTCATCTTATCACGCAGGCCGACGTGAAGTCGGCGACGCACAATGTATTTAGGAAGTGGTGCCCATCACTGAAAAAGTTCGCTCAAGACTTGGCGAGCCAGGCCAACTTGGCGTCCTATGTCGAGCGCAGCTGTAGTGGAAGACCACAAGGTGAGCGCATCCTTCTTTACGCACTAATGGTCTTGTATGACACTGATGTGCTGGAAGAGGCGGCCGTTTACGAATGGTGGAGAAAACCGGCGGCATCCTCATCAATTAGGAGCCTTGCTGGCCAATGGGTCGAATGGCTTGAAAACGCTGAGGAGGAAAGCGATTAGAGCATGATTTATATATTGTATGTAAGTATACCTACGCTACTATAAACAGCAATACGGACCTGAAGCTGAGCAGAGCCAGTAAATGGATTCCAGACTGTTCGAGATGTGGTGACCGTACCCCGTGTGCGGCCTACGGGCGAGAATCCGCACGAAGGGATCAAGGTCATGAGTCTATTTCGGATCTGCCCGGATTCTTTGAGTCATATTAAGTAGTAATGGCAAACCACCACAATTTACAAGTAGAGTATATACAAACTCCGATCTAAAAAGGATCGCATCCATTGAGAAACATGATCTGAGCGGTTTTCATGTTGTTTTGCTAATGATTAATCGTTTCCGCGGGGCCGATTGCATCATAAACACACAGGGCACTGGACCCCAGCCCCTCACTTTATCCCTTTCCTTAGTCGTTGAAACTGTATACTATGGATGCGGCCAGGGACTTCCCGTAAGAAATGTGGGGTTGGGGTCTCACGCAGCCTATGCTGGCATATGTCGCGTTCGTAGTGTTGGGAGGTACACAAGCCATCGAAGATTATGTATTTGATTCTTAGTCATCTTTTATGTTAGGGTGGGCTTTACAGTTAAGTTAGGCAGAGCTCATCTATCATTCTCCCTTAAACCTGCGATAACCGCCTTTTCCCGGACATCACACCCCACCCACCCAAACTCGACATCGGTTTAAATAATATTCTCATTCTTTACACCAAAGGAGGAATATTTCACAGATTAATATATCCGAGTGCCTAAGTTGTTGAACCTGTTCTAATTCAGCGACTCACACGAAGTTCTGTCCACGTAAGGCATTCCCAGCACCACAAAAAAGTTTAGGAAAGCTGATAATAGATGGTTACTGCTCAAGGAGGTGCGAACTCAGAGGGCCCCTCGCCACCTTCGATCAAATGCGTCGTTGTGGGTGATGGCGCCGTGGGTAAGACGTGTCTGTTGATGAGCTACAGCAACAACAAGTTCCCCAGCGATTATGTGCAGACCGTGTTTGATAACTATGCCGTGACGGTTATGGTTGCTGACGAGCCGCACATGCTGCTTCTTTTCGATACTGCAGGCCAGGAAGACTTCGACAGGTTGCGTCCACTTTCGTACCCGCAAACCGACATCTTTTTAATTTGTTTCAGCGTTACCACGCCGGCATCCTTTGAAAATGCCCGAGAAAAATGGATTCCTGAGGTGCGATACTACTGTCCGGGTGTCCCATATATCATTGTTGGAACCCAGATCGATTTGAGAAACGACCCGGCAACGCTGCAGAGGCTGGCCAAGAGCAATTTGATGCCGGTGACTCCCGCTCAGGGCGAGAAGCTGGCCAAGGAAATGGGGGCCGTAAAATATTTGGAGTGCTCGGCACTCACGCAGAGGGGTCTTAAGGCCGTGTTTGACAGCGCGATTGTGGCTGCTTTGTACCCGCCTAAACCGGCCAAGGATTCAAAGGCGAAGAGCACGGGGAAGAGTAGCAACGGTAAGAGCAAGAGCAAAATGAAGTGTTTAGTGCTGTGAATGAACTTTTTTTATTAAGCACCGCGTTTGCTTGTTTTTATTCCAGTCATGCCCGGATCAATCTATTCATGGAATGCATTTGCCACGTTTCAAATGACGATTATATTCAAAGCCAGAGAGTGTCTTGCCTTCGAGGATACGTATATACAAGCTGCTTATAAGTAGCATACATACATATTCCGTTTATTTTTTTAATGCAGTGTAGCAGGAGCTTAGCACTTCACTCAAAGCTCTCCAAGTCTCGAGTTGATGCAATCCAGGAAATGCTTGGATCTCATATATGCACGCTGGAGGCTTGGGTAATCTGCACTGTTAGGATCAGTATTTTCCAAAAGCGTTTTCAAAAACAGCGGGTATTTCCCAAGTCGTTGCACTGGCTTGATCAACAAGCAATCCAATGCCCATGCCGTCGTGAATTTACTAGCTCGTAGCTTGCACCGAATGAGCCATTCACTGAACTTTTCCATGTCAGTATTCGTAAAGAGCTCACTTTCTTCTTCAATACTATTACGGCTAGTGTCTTCCTTCCTCACTCTCTTCAGTTTCTTGACGGATTTCCTCTTACTGTCACTCGACACTGAGCTCGAAGTAGTCTCCGATAAGGATCGCTTGTGAGCGCTGATCTGACGCAGACGTTGATCCATGAACTTGGTTAGATCATGAAGAAGCTTCATTTGCGCGGAATTGCGGCTAATGTAGTACTCGTAGATCTCATAAAATTGACCAGTGAGAGCAATACACATTGCGGCACCAACGCGAATGTCCTTATCCACTTCGATTTCGGAAGGTGTCAATAAGCCATCGCCATTAAGCACTTCGGGGGGGATGTGGTTCTCTAGTATTGACACAACACAAAGGCTTTGGTCAAGCACTTCGGAACAATTTGTGAAAAGGGTATCGATTTCGCGAACGTATAGCCCTACGAACGCGCTGTCACACAGATAAATGCGCACAATGACGGCCATATCCTGCGCAAATTGCCATTCGGTATAATAAAGCTCTCGAATGCAGTTATGTCTTAGCTTCATTCTGCTGAGATCTGCAGCCGATGGATATGTGTCACTTAGGTTTAATGAGTTTGAAAGACTTGGTGGGGAATTTATTGGCGCTGGATCAGCTGGACTCAACATATCGAGGTTGTCAGAATCCCAGGACCCGCATACGGTATGCCCCTTGGTGGGTGTTCTAGGCGAAGCAGTTGAAGATGAAGAGATGCTTCGACAGCCATTCTGGTCGGAGTGTACTTGCTCATTGACTCCATTCAGCTTAAGTGCGCTGATCTTTGGCGTGAGAGGTGTTCCAGGATCCTTCATCTTTGTGGATTCAACATCACTAACAAGCTGTTCATGTGCACTATTATTTGACGCTGTTACTGTGGGCAGAACAGAAGAACTCGCATGTTTGTTAAACTTGATTTTGCCAATCAGCAGTGGATTCACTTTGACTAGGCTACTATCCCGTTCGCGGATAGTTTGGCCATAAGCTGGTGCAGCTAGGACATCAGATAACTCACCCAAGGATTGGCCGCTCTCTTCATTGAATTGAGGCCTCATACTGTAAGAATCCCAACTACTCTCATAAATGCTGTTGTTAGGCAGCATTGTCCGTCAACAACTTCACACAACTTTACTTGAAAATGACCACCAAATAAAAACAGGCCAGCGATCGTTTTTCCCAATTCTTCGATAAAGCTATGCTGGCCTTATTATAAAAAGGCTTTCGATAGCCCTAATCGTATTGGTTTCCAGATCGTAAAATAATGCTATACTTAAATCGTGCATCAATAAGGTGCACATACATGCAACGCGTAGTATATAATACCAACATAGTTAGTGTGTCCAGGGTTAGGGGCGTGGTGCTTAATGAGCGTATTATGGGGGTGCGTACTGCCGCTGGGTACATAACACGACCAACCTACCCCAAGTCACATGACTGATACAAAGTTCCTGCTTCTTTACATACATTGTAGTGCATATCTCGGTAACGCATGGTGTTTTAAGGTTGCCAGGTTGTCAAGACGCAGAGTGTCCGTGTCTCGAGCTTCCTGCAGAAACAAAAATACTAGTTCGATGGCCTGAACCAGCATATTCTAAATCGACCGGAGCAAGCCATTGACTTCATAAATGCACATAATATATATATATAAACGAAAGAGTCAACCAGTCTTGATGTACTAGATCAATCTCTCATCGTCAGGTCTATGGTAAGGATTGTAGTCTCCAAGTACACCGCGTGATTGCACGTCACGATAACTCTCAAAGGTGTCGTCGTCATAACCCTGGTAGACGTCATTTTGCATGGCTGGGGCGGGTCTAGGTGCTACGCTAAACTGGGAATCATTTTCAGCGTGAACTGCACCCAGACGCTCTTCGGTACTGGGATCGTATGCATCATGCAAGTATGACTGTCTATAGCCATCCCTTGCTATTTCCCCAAGATCATCAAGTTCGGTGCCAACCTTATCAGTGGCAAGATCTGGCATAAACATGTTGCGATCATCCGTGACCGGCTGATAGCGCGAATCAGAATGGGGTCTAAACAACACATAGAGGCAACTGACGATCATCATGATCAGATAGATGCAACTCACGATGGCGTTAATGAAGAAATATGCCACCCCCATGATTGATGCCGCGACGTCGACTTTCTCACCGAAGACTTGGCTGAAGAACATGAAGAAGATCGAGTTAACGATAGAGAACACAGAAAGTGCAATATTATAACCATTGGTAGCCTTGTTCAGGTATGGCCTCACGACACAAATCGTGATAAACCATATCACTTCGAACACAAAGAATATAACACTTTGGGCTTTACCGTTGCTCTGCCCCAAGGCGACGACAGCGGACTTGGCAAACAAGTAAATGATGGCAGGGACGACAAAGTAGAACGAGTTTGCATTGTACTGAGTATAAAGAAACCCCCACCGATTTAAGACTTCCTGGTTGCCGAAAAGAATCGAGGCAGGGTTTTGAAACAGCTTTTTTGATTTGTGGCCCAGCACAATCACTTTGATTCCGCCAATAATCAACGTAATTAATGTAACAACCAATAACACGCACGCAACCGCCACCGTAGCTGCGCTATCGTGCTCATAGAACTCCCATAAACAGAAGAATATAAGCTGGGCAAACGCAACAAAGAAGTATCGGAACATGCTAGCCTTCGTATAGCCTTGGAAGTTTGTTCGATAATCGTCGAATTTCCGAGCATGTATGCGATTCAATCGCGCTAAAAACTCGAGAATAGCCTTCAAGATGATAAGAACCAGCACCAGTATGATTCCAATGAAGATAAAGAACGAGATCGCCGTCGTGAACAGGTTTGAAAGCTCAATATCTGCCAAGTATGCAGCGCGCTCAACGCCTTGCACAACCAAGGTCTTCCCCAATAGGTTCGGATCGCGTTCATTGGTGGTTGTCAAGTTAGAACTCAAATCAATTGAGTATCTTTTCACTGGGGGCTTCACCTTGGAACTAAGCAAAGAGAATTTGGAAAAAGTTTCCAAGATTTTACGCTTGTACACTGCAATAGCGACTTCATCCTTATTAGCGAGAATGTTCGTTGAGTGGCCACCCGTGGACCTAATATACCAGCTTACCGCTCTTTGCATGAACTTGACGCTGATAATGCCCAAAGTCCACATGAAATTCTGGGCCCACGAAGCGGCAATGGGCGGCATTCTATGAACGGCCATTAAGCTAGCAATCGCCATGGCCTGGAAGTAGGCAAACAATGACAATGTATTCGACATAATATAGCCAGCAGTGGTGACATCACCATACAAAGTTTTTATACCACCAACGACGACACCCACCATAATGATTGCAAATAAAATCCACGAAACAAAGCTATGCTTCACAGTTTTACCATTTGTTAGCTGTGCAACCACACATGCGGCACTGCTAGAGCTAGTTCGCGTTCCGTCGGCATTGACGTAGTAAATTTGGGCCTGCACGACCGCGTCGATATCGGGGAAAGTATAGGCAATTCCCGGAATTTGGCTCACCACATCTGATGGTATGGTTAAGTTCGTCGATATTTGGAAACGTCCGGGACTTATCGGACAAATTGTTTGAGATATGTCGCAGCCACTTACGGTCTTCTCAAAGGCTTTGATGCCATAAACATATGCCGTCAAATCTGCCGTGAAGTTTCCATCAATGGAAGATTGAATTTCGACGTCTAAAACTGCTAAACTGTCGTCTGGATAGAAAGTGACATCGAATTTCGTTGCTGAAAACTCAGTATTGCTTTGGCACGGAAGAAGCGCGTTTGTAGCTATATGCTTCGCGGCAGATGCTAATGACACGAACCATAAAGAGCTCGCCAAGATTCTCAGCATGGTTTGCAACCGCGAAAATGCAATGTTTTCGTGTGTTTTCAGGCGGTGACCTGCTACTTAGAAATACACAACTATCTTCAGGGTTAGGTGACCAGGGGCGATCTATTTATAGACTGAGATCTCCACATGGTGTGGCGGCGTAATCATCAGCCCCGTTTAAGCACATATGCATGAACTAGCTCGAAACAGCTATAAATAGATGCTACAAGCGAACTCCAGCTACTCCAGATATATATTTTTGGGGCCCTTTTTGCAATCGTGGTGCATGCACTCGATTCGTTATAGAAATATGTACACTATATACTATATAGATGCATTAGGACCGAACACTGAACGGTTTCCCAACAATTTCAACTTCGGCCTGGTGAGAAATGGGGTCTCCCATGGCAATCCGAATTCGCTCGGTAGTCATAGGTGATTCTATCCCTGGGAGCATCGGAAGGCCGTACACTTTGCGGGTGCTCTTTATAGCATCTCTAAGAGCAAACAAAGCCGTGGATCCCAAAAACAACGGGGGCTCGCCAATACCTTTAGACCTATTAATGGTTTTAAGGTGTTTAAACTCACGCCCTTGAAGGTGTTCGACGTTAAACTGCTGCGGAATATCTCGAAACCCCGGTATCTTGTACGCTCCGGGGCCCCTAGTCAGAATGGAACCTTGCGGAGTCCACAAAGACTCTTCTATTGTGAAGAGACCCTGGCCTTGTACAAATGCACCTTCAATTTGTCCATAATCTATCGCTTGGTTGATCGTGCGCCCTATATCCATTATGATATCGGTTCTTAAATTGGCCCAGTCGCCAGTAAGTGTATCCACTTCAACCATGGACACGGCCACACCTTGTGTATAGTACTGGAAGGCCGGTTTCGGGTCAGGATCGTTGAAAGTGTAGCCAATATCAGGCATTTTATAAAACCCGTTGGCAGAAAGGTTGATCCTCTCAAAGTATGCCACACGTGCGATATCATGCAAGCTGGCATCGGGTCCAAGGCGTTCTCTTATAGGCTTAAGTCTTTCTTTCAATTTATCGCAAGCATCCTTAACCGCCATTCCATTGATGTCGCTCGACGCAGAGGCCGCTGTAGGTGATGCATTGGCAACAGTGTTCGTAGCAGTTTCACTGATAAAAACATCGTCAACTGAGACTCCGAGCTCAGCCGCACATACCATGATCATCTTGGTATGTAGGCCCTGGCCCATTTCAATTCCGCCATGAGCAAGTAGAACGCTGCCATCTTCATAAATGTGAACTAAAGCTCCGCCTTGATTCAAATGCGCAACGCCGAAGGCAACACCAAACTTAGTAGGTACAGAGGCCAAACCACGTTTAATCCATTTTGACTTGGCGTTGAATTCATCGACTTCTTTCCTCATCCGTATATAATCAACCTTTTCGTGGAGCTGGCGCGCCATGAGCGGCACCGTGAAATCATCTCCGAGCCACTGAAGGTATGGAGTCCTACCAGTACCGTCCATTTTATAGTAGTTTATACGGCGAAGCTCCTCGGGATCTGCCAAGCCGAGCTTTTCGCTGACCTCGTAAATAATGGACTCGGCTACGAACATTCCTTGGGGGCCTCCAAATCCTCGAAATGCTGTATTTGTAGCAAGATTGGTTTTACACGGCTTTGCTACAATGGAGATGTGATCACCAAAGTGATAGCAATTGTCCACATGGAGTGTCGCACGATCAATGACGCCCTTCGACAGGTCCATCGAGTAGCCAGAATTAGCAAACAGCTTCACCTCGAGACCCGTAAACTTGTAGTTTTCGTCAAGAGTAACACGCCATTTGCCAAGAAAGGGATGACGTTGGCCAGTCTTCATCATATCGACGCTACGACTTAAAATCATTCTCACTGGTACTTTAAACTTGTTTGCACATAGTACCGTCAACGTTGATGTCGTTACTGATGTGGACTCTTTACCCCCAAAGCCACCACCAATGCGCTTGGCCCTAGCAACAATGCGTGATGCGGGAATTCCCAAAGCAGAGCCCGCAATAAGCTGAGATTCATTCAAGTTCTGGGTGCTGGTATATAGCTTAAACTCATGGCCGCCATCTTCAGGAACTGCAAGGCATCCATGAGGTTCAAGGTAGAAATGCTCTTGAGCTCCCATCCTACAAGTACCCTCGAATTTATAGGGAGCAGAGCTCCATTGGCCTTCAAAGTCACCTCTTTGGATCTCATTACCAATGGCAAAAAAGCTGTTGCGCGCTATTGCGTCTTCGATTGTTACTATAGGAGGGTCATTCGGATCTTCTTCGTATTCAACCTTGACTAGCCGTGCTGCGTATTCAGCCACTTTGCGTGATTCTGCTACAATCACCCCAATTGTGTCACCAACATATTCGGCCATGTCCTCAACAAATAGCCGTTCGGGGCCAATGGCTGGAAAGATACCCCATCTATTGGAACCGGGAACATCATTGACATCTACTTTACCCACGACGCCTTCGACTTCAAGGGCAGCATCATAGTCCACGCTAACAATTCTTGCCTTGGCCTTTGTGGAAAGTACCTGTACAGCATATAATTCTCGGGCTTGCTGTGGCGTATCATCCACATAAAGCGCCTCGCCAGAGACCTGGCGCATAGCGTTAACATGCATATGACTTTTGCCATAGATCTCCTGCTCGTACTCATTATGAAGTTCCCTTATTCCCACTGGTCTGTTTGTACGTGTAACCTCATGCAAGGCGTCTGAATCGGCTGCCAAATTCAGTGATAGCAGCACCTTCTGGCAGAATTTGTAGAAGAATGATAGAACAAGCGAGCGGCGGTAAATGGCCATTCCACCCGGGACGCTGTAAGGAAGTTTGAATTCCCGGTCGAGGGCATCTAAAAACTCCTCTAGGTCGTAGCCGAGGGCTGCCACAGGCTTCCCAACGGCACTAGAGGACGACTTTGCCAGCACAGTAAATGGTGCCACTCCTCCGTACGCAAATCTCGCCTCCTTAATGATACCATCTATAACACGTACGTGTAGACTTGCAGTGACAATAGAAATGTCGTCATCCTTACGTTTAGCCTGTTTATACGACTGAACGACATCGCCCTCGTGTGATTCGGGAAGCGTGATATGAGTGATCAGATTCTTGCTATTCAGCAACGTTTTTCGGTACCCAATGAAGAACGGCGAGCTAGAGTCGCCCATTGTCAGTGTTCTACGACCCCCAGTGGCAAGGTCGAGCACCTCGAGCACCGCGTCGGCACAAACAAGCACAGGATTCAAATCAGAAATTGGAGATGCAGTGGCAATATTACCAGCGGCGGTGGCAACGTTTCTGATTTGACGCCCGGCAAAGTACTTAAGCTGGTTTAACACGGCTTCATAAAACTGCACTTTTTCGGGGCTTAACGTCGACACCAAATGCTCGAGCTTGTGTTCAAGAATTGACAGGGGAAGGTTACCTCCAAAGCGAACTCCCTGCCCGGGGATGTGCTCAATGGTCTTGAGTTCATCTATGTCACCCAAGTATATGCAATTTTGATGCTCATCGCCCTTAATCCTGGCTTCAATTTGAAACTCCGATGCGCCGCTGACCATTTTGGCTTGAGGGCACTCATTCAATAGTGCAACAAGTTCCGAAAGGCAGGTCGGGCGGTACCACATGCGGCCCTGCTCATCTTCTAAACGCAGAAGCTTCTTTTGGTATTTTTTCAAAGCAGGAGGGAAAATCAGCTCTGCGTGAGGATACTCGCGCATTCCCTCCAGCGATATATGTGATTTTTGTACTTTCTGCTTGCAGCACGATCCATTGGTCATGCCTCCGCAGCAGCCTCCATCTAGGCCTCCATCCAAGCTTCCATTGATGGCACCGTCTAGGCCTCCATCTAGGCCTCCGTCTAGGCCTCCATCTACAAGGCCTCCATCTACAAGACCTCCATCTACAAGACCTCCATCTACAAGACCTCCATCTACAAGACCTCCATCTACAAGACCTCCATCTACAAGACCTCCATCTACAAGACCTCCATCTACAAGACCTCCATCTAAGCCTCCATCTGCAAGGCCTCGGTTTGCAATACCTCCATTTGCAATACCTTTGCAGCAGCCTCCATTTGCAGTGCCTTTACAGCAGCCACCTGGAACGGCATCACATGCCTGCGTGTTCCCAGATTTAACAAATGTACCCGCCGCATCCATTATCGGTTTGTAGCCAGTGCAACGGCATAGATTACCATCAAACGCTTCGGATAGTTGCTCTTGCCGTGGTGCACCATCGGTATCACGCAACAATGAATAAAGGCTCATGACAATTCCTGGCGTACAAAAGCCGCATTGGGAGCCGTGAAGCTTGGCAATTCGCTCCTGGGCAGCATGAGGCTCTTTACTCGTACCAATGCCTTCCACAGTGACCAAATGCTTACCGTCAACGGCAATAATGGGTACAATACAGCCATTTATGGCATAATAACGCGGTTTTTGGCTCTCTGTATCCCATTCAGACAGTGTAACGGTACATGCACCACATCCACCTTCTTGGCAGCCTAATTTTGTGCCAGTCAGTCCAATGGATCGAACATAATCGAGCACAGTTTGGGTCGGGTCGGCCCCCCTAACTGTCTGCTTTTTTCCATTTAAATAGAATTCCAATACCTCTTTTGGTGTTTTTTTATGAACAGAGTCATCTAACTTCCGTTTTTTGATCATCATATTCAAAGTTTTGTGCAATTAGCCAGCAGGTGGATGACGATAATTTAAGCGGTTTTGATTCGGAGATAAGGCTTGAACCCTCCGGGGAAGCACTCGATAAGCCCCTCAGGGTAAGGAAGCCGGCGTCGGGCCGTCGCTTATGTGAGTCTCGGGCATGGCCAGATATGTACCAACAGCGGTGGCCCCTAAGTGCGTGGCATTACATCCATGTAGCTAATAAAGGAGTATGATTAACGCAAAAACTAGTTTTATTTTAAATAAATAAGTTCGAAAAATATGGGGCGCAAGCATCGTGAGATGTTGCTGAGTGTTTAATCTTCAATGGTAATGTCGTGCTTCTTTGCAAGTTCTAGTAGTTGGTGCTGCTCGATTTTCAGCTGTTCAAGGACCTCAACGCACCTGCCTATGACCACGGCTTCGGAACGAGCCTGCCGCGGGTCGATGCCCGGCAATGCTGCCGCAAGTTTGTCGAATTCGTGGCGAATTGCCTCTCTTCGTCGTTTCTCAGCAGCAACATGGCTCCTCTTCGGTACATCTGAAACGGGTTTGGCCTCTTTGCCGTCACTCCCTGCTTGATTCGGCATATATCATATCCGTGTGCTGTCAGTGTGCTTAGCGCCGCCGTATTATAAATCACACAACGCTTAAGCTTCAGAACCGAGGCTCGTGGGGCATCTAGCACAACATTTTCACATGAGATGGCGGGCGTTCGTGCTGTGTAAATACATTTACAAGATGCTGCGTTTTTTCGTGTAAATTATTATATATATTGTGCTATATAAATAGCTAACTTCATTTATTGCATAAGTAGCCTGGGCTGGCGTAGCTGTCAGGCCACGTGCTTAGTTTCAGTTGTGTAGAGGTTATCATTGCTGTCTTCCACTACCAAACGGAGGCAACAGCAGACCCGGGTTCGAGTCCCGGCTGAAACATTTTTTTCGTACAACATTTTTTTTCGTACAGCAACGGCAATGCGAGAAGTACTAGAGAAACGCTGTATTTTTGAATAATGTATATCTCCTTCTAAATTGTTCGTTTTTAAATCGAATTAAAACGCGTCATTGTAGCCTGCTGTGGTGGAGCCAGTCGCGTTAACCACCCAAGCGACCGTACCCTGGGACCGTGCCCTGGGGACCACCTGTAATTAATTACAGCCGCTGCCTCATCATCACAACCTCAGTGTGTCACGCGCACTTCGAGGCCACGGACGACCATGGATATAGAGCTGGGCGTCCTGGAGAAGCGAATCCGAAAACCGCGGAAGCCCCAGTTAATCATTTTGCTTATAACCGTGGTTCAGCTGGCGCTATGCTTGGTTTTCTTTGGCTTCTACGATAAGCTGTACGCGCAATCCTCGCACGGAACTGCCGGGCTCGTTGGCGCCGCCATGACCGGCCTCAGCCAGAGTTTACTGCAGCTGCTCACGAAGAAATACAACTACGCCAATATCGTCAAGTTCCAAGTCTGGGGCGTGATAAATGGCATCTGGACGCGGTTCTGGACCGAGCTTTTGAGCTCCAGATTCACATTCTGGCCCGTTAAAGTACTTTTCGACCAAACCTTGGGGAACCCCATGGCTGTTTTTGCATTCACTGGCCTTTCGGCGTTCTGGGAGGGCTATGACGTCGATTTGTACATCCAAAAGAACTATTTTGCGGCCCTTAAAGTCTCGCTGCTTATCTGGCCGATCGCGTCAGTTTTGCAGTTCGTCATTGTTCCTGAAAGGTACATCGTTCTGTTTAACACAATGGTTAACTTCGCATGGATGGTGACGCTGGGCTTGTTGACATGAGCATTTTATATACATTTTAAATAATATTATTATTCTTGCTTGTTCATTTTATATGCGCTTTAAATGGTATTTGGATGGGCTATGTAGAGGCGTCACTCAATATAGGGTAAGCAATCTGAGACACTGATTGGGGTGGTAGAACAGGACGCTAAGACTCATTAGTTCAACTGTTTCAAAGCAATTATTATAATACATGGCCCTTCCCAACCTTAGAAGGTTGTTTGCATCGTTCAGAAACGAGGAGGAAGAGCGTGACTTTTCACGAACGGCATTCTTCAATTTGGTGGGATTTCTCGCCACGTCCGTGCTATTTAGTATAATCGCGCAGCGGGCCCATGAAAAGTAAGCCTATTGGCTGCTTGTTGGCCTGCCCAAACGTGTTGGCCTGCCTAAACGTGTCGACCTGCCTAAACGTGTCAGCCTGTCGAAACGTGTCGGCCTGTCGAAACTTGTCGGCCTGTCGAAACTTGTCGGCCTGTCGAAACTTGTCGGCCTGCCGAACCGGCCTTTTCTTCAATAAACGGTACTCAACAGAAGGTGTTGATGGGCTGCAAGTTTTACGTGCTAAATACAAACGTGAGATTTCAGTAACAGACTTAATTACGCAGTTCGACGAAAAGAAACAAATCAATGAAGTGTTGTTGCCCAGAACGCCTCCAAACGCCCGGATGGAAGAAGGGTCGCGAGTGCACGACGTATTGGATTCTTTGGCTACGCATGCCGACGAGGGCGTTGTTTCTCAACTAAAACGCGTGACGCCAGAAATGCTGGCTGAGGAAGGTAGGTCAATTGAGGATGTAATTCAGATCCCCATAACCAAGGATACTGAGAGGTACATGGGGTTCCTCGACGGCCTGCATTTTTTGTCTCAAACAAGACCCACAGAAAGCGGTGCTGTTCGTGAAATGAAAATACGCGCGAGAACTCCGGATGGGTCGCGGTTGATGCGTGGATGCATTGATGGTTTGTACACGAATGACGACGGTATTGTCATTACTGAAACGAAAACCACTAAAAGGTTAAGTGTGAGGCCATGGGCATTACGCATCGCGTACCACCAAGCACTAACTTATCATTACATGCTGCACACTCTGTTCAATTCCACCCCTGAAGAGATATTTGCGATGTTTAAGGTCCATCGCACGCCACTGGCCTCTGAACCCATGTTTATCGAGCTGCTTGTGAACTCCCTCAACCATTTGCGAGAAGTGGGGTTGGCTCCATATGTAAGGCTCGAGTTTCTCAAGGGGAAAGGTGCCGAATACGATTCTGTGGTTTACGAGTTACCGTACAACCACGACATGTTAATGCAAGTTTTACAAACACGGCTCGACCTTCTTGATGGGAAACGGGAACCATATGATTTCAATTTGACGGAGATTCCGCAGCAAGTGGGTATTGTTAATAGTCCATTGGATGAGGAGACCGTGAGCAAATCCGAGCGCGTGGGCCTCAACTTGGGCGACACAGTGATTGATTATAATGCCCCGATTGATTATGATGCCCCGATCGATTATGATGCCCCGATTGATTATGATGCCCCGATCGATTATGATGCCCCGATCGATTATGATGGCCCCGATGATTTAGATGGCCCCATCGATTTAGATGGCGCTTATCATGACAAAATTCTGAGACACAAGGCTTCAGACGGCAGCTTCAATTTCCATGACGATCCCCGGGAAGTCTCGTAAAGTAAATGTTTAGTTTACATATCGTTCATTACATTATATACAAGCGAAACGCGTACAACACGTCAAATCATAAACCGTTAACATCACAAAAGAAAGCGACTTATTAAATCGCATTCCATAAAGGAGTGTTTGCAAAATTTTGGTGGTGAAGCTCATTGCTTATCACCAGAAATGTACAATTTCGCCATCTCATAAACCGTCCAGCAAATCGCCGTTGATGGCATATTCGCCAGAATCCGCGGCTTTATCCCCCGTAAGAACCCTTTAAAGCCGTGCCTCTCGTAAATAAACCGCGAGGCCTCGGCAATTGAGTTCAGCGACCGCGCCCGCTGGTCCTCGGAAATGCCCCTGGTTTGCAGCAGGGTCTTTATCACATCGAACGGCGTGCTTACTGCTGCTGCGGTGGCACCGGCAATGCCACCGCTGACGCAGTGTACAAACGGGTCGTGCGACTGCCTAGCGTTCATTAAATGAGAAACCTGGTCATAAACTGTGAAATTGATTGCCGTGAACGGCACGTTCATCAATAGGGTGATCGGGTACGAAATGTAAAATGCTGAGACGCCCTCTTTCGCCCAGATGCGTGCGGCAGTTGCAACAATGCCGCGGCGGCCCTGGTCGAGCTGCATGCGCTGTTTTATCACATCGAAGGGGGTCATCAATGCATCGCTACTTATCGTTGCTGCAGCACCGGCCACGGCACTTACGGCGGCCGTTGGTGCCGATGAGTGGCCATTGGTTTGTCCCAAATTCGTTATTGCTTCGTAAACGGCAAAATGCACGGCATGGGCAGGCCCCGCACCAACGACCACGGAGGCCACGCCGCGCCACAAAGCACGCGCGCCTTCCGTCGAGCTCACCCAGGACAACGATTTGATGATCCCTTTGTATGCTGAAGAGGCTCCTTCGACTTGCATCCGGGTTTTAATAGCGTCCACTGGGTACATCACGGTGTGCTCCATTATCCCGGCGATCGCGCCGGCCGCCATGCTCAACGATATCGGGGTGTTTGCTGGCAGCTCCTCATAGTCGAGCTCCGAACTCATTAAAGCCAGCTTAAAACAGGATGGAGAGGAAGCACAAAAGGGCAATACTTAGATATTTTTTAGGGTCGTTTTGCACGAAAAGGGCGCGATCTACTTCAGTGAAAACAAAAAGAACTTGATCCTTTGAATTGCTATAAGCCTGACTGTTTGAACACGGGTCAGGCTGGGCCAAGGCTGGTGTGTCTATGCTTTTCAAGTTAGTAACTTTTTCAGGGCTGGACCGTTAAGCTGATGCGGTCCATTTATGACCCCGTGCTGGGATCGTGGGTGGGGGGGGGGGCCATTACGTGAACACAGCACCACCTACTGAGGTGGGGTCAACGTCCAGGCTGCATATTCTGTAAATGTTGTACAATGTTGGCTGTACATTGATCGGCCTTGGCTGGGCCTTGGCTGAACGTTGGCCTGCTAACCACCTGGTCTGCAGTATGAACGAGTTATATGCACCACATATGGGGTTGTGCTCTATGTAGTCAGTGGGCATCAATGCCACGCCCTAATGTAGATCAATGCGCTGTTTAGCAGCTGAATATGTAAATATATAAATGGTTCAGCCAGTGCATTGAAAACTACCTCGGTCTCAGCTCTAGGGATCTGTCCACTCTGAACGCATTGCATCGGTGTAAATTTGGCTTTGGTTGAGCGGTATTTTGGCGTGTCGGAGTGCGGCGGGGCCGGCGAATGGGCTTCTTTGGCACTGGTTTACTCGTGTTGAGTGCAGCCCGCTGTGCGCGCGCAATGCGGCGCATTAGTCGGTACCGCAACGTGGCGCGGGTTTTAACACTTTGTCCCATTTGAAACCTCACTAATTCGTGCTGGTTCAGCAGTAAGCGGTGTGGGTGTTTGTGCGTGTTTGTGCGTCGTGTATGTGTGTGGCGAATGGCGTGGCCTACGCCTGGGTCCGTGATACCGCCAATGCATCACCAAAATGCAAGAAATGCTGTAAAGACAAAATGAGTCGTACTATTTGATAAATGAAAACGTACTGCCACCGCTTCACGAATATTTCGGACCTCTGAAGTTCGCTGATTATAAAACACTTCTTTGTTATCATCAGCCGCCGTTAATTGATCGGGGTTAGGTCGAACGCGTCGTGATCGGTGATCCGACCTTAAGTGAAACTACCCGCGTTTAACTTTAGAACAATCACGTTGTTTCCACACTTTACATTAAGATGAGTGCACAATTAGGTCCAAACTCGTTCTGTGCTGATGCAGTTGACACTTTGCCGTACTCCTTGGACCCGGAATTAAGCCGGCAGCGGCACGCGGACCCCGAGTATGAGAATTCCAGTGATCCCTCGGCCATGGACCTCAGTTTGTACTCTTCAAGAAGAACATCCATTTCAATCATGCCGTCTTCACCTCCCCGATATGTCGATATGGACGACAGGGTGTTTACAGCAGCGATGGACGTCGCTATGGATGTGGACGAAGATGGCTCCACGGACGACGACGAGGCGCCCGGCGGCGTTAACGACAGCACCTTCCGGCTGAGTTCAGCGACTTTGCCGACATCGGAATCGACAATTGGGCCCATGCGTACGTTTAGTGCTACATCGTTTGTGCTGGCCCACCGCACAGAGTCGAGCTTCTCACGACGAACGCCGGAAACGTTGGTGTCGGCGTTTTTCGATGGCCACACAAACACACTCGATTTCCAGGGCATGAATTTAACTGCGGTGCCGCCAGTTTGCCAGGACCTCGTGAGCCACGAGGACTTAACGAACCGGCCGGTTTATATCGACTTTACGAGCAACCACCTGCACTTTCTGCACCGCTGTATTTATTTAATCCCGAAATTGACGTATTTGTGCTTGCGTAAAAACGAATTGGTCGAGTTGTCGCCGCTTATCGGCAACTTGGTGGATTTGGTTGAACTGCATGTGGGACAAAACAAACTGGAAACTTTGCCGGCAGAACTGCTGGATTTGAAAAGCTTGAGGAAAATGACGACGTATCCTAATGAATTCTTGCCGTTACCAAAGCATCTGGCCGTTGGGGGGCCCGCGCAGCAGCTGATAATAAACGACTACCCTCCTTCGTTACGGGAGTGTGCGAATCGCACATTAATGAGTTTAGTAGCAAGTCAACAAAATGCCGATGAAGAGAGAGCGATTAAGGGATTGGCAGATAGGTATGGTGACACTATTCATCAAGCGGTCACTGCTTTAGAGCAAGGGTCCGTATGTTCCATTTGTAGGGCTCCCATGGTTGAACCGGTGGCAATTCATTTGCTGTGGACAAACCATGCCTGTGACATGAGCAATGTGACTATTCCTTACAAAACCAGTATGTGTTCCCCATCGTGTGTGGCCATATTCCAGCAACGGGGCTAAACTTTATCCTCTAGTGGACTTTATGAACTATTATGACGCTTTCTGTATTATTCTTTTATTATCCAAAATTTTACTTTATCCAAAATTCACTTTATCCATAATTTATCGTACATTAAATGCGATTCGCCAAGCTCATCCAGTGCGTTGCGATAGCCTCGCGGTACGTATGAGAGTCACAGCCCTCCAGAATGGCTGTAGGACGCGATAACGGCTTCATTTCAACGCTGATATCCTTGAATTGCAAATAAAGCTCGCCTAGTTTCTTCTGCGCTTCAGGATCGCCTTGCTTTGCGCAGAATGCCCATACCATAACAGCATCGTTGATCCCAATCATGGCCAAGCGGGGCACCGAGGTGGTCTCCAGGGAGTACTGCAGTAAACGAGAGGCGTAATCCATACTTCGTGCGACGACCATATCAATGACATTGCATGCCGCCTCGCATACATCATCGAATGCGAGGCTGTTATCCAAAATTGCCGGATTCACCAAGGTGGAAATCGTTTGTAAATCACGATAAAGTGTTCCTGGCTCGCGGCCAAATACGCGGCCCAGCTCGTGGATTATATCCACCCTACTAACCTTCGCGGTGCTTCGTCGTTGGGTTACACACCGTGTGTAGTTGATAAGCGACTCCACAGCTGCCAATTTAGCGTCAGGACTTACGGCAATGGATATCTCATCCAGCAGGGGCTGGTACGCCGAGCCATCTCCTTCAAGTAGCATTCTCCCTGTTTGTTGGATAAACCTATCCGTTTCTGATCCCAATTTCATGAAGTCGAATCCCAAATCTGACAGTGCCAAAGACTGGACTTGGGCAATCGTGGGCCATTTTGGAGGACCGATGGGCGACTCCGCAGTGACGTTGGTTGAAACAACTTCAGGTTGTCTCCCGATAGGTGCATGCCTCAACGAATCGTAGCTCGTGGCCAACCCCAAAAACTGGGTAGACGTGCTCGTGTGCAGTCTGAGCGGTAACGTCTGCTGGTTAGCACCACTCCCTCCGCTATCGAAGAAGTCAAACAGGCCCAGCGAAGAGCGTCGGTGATGATGGCTACGCCGGTGCTGCGTCTTTTGACCATTTTGAGATTGTTGCTGCGCAAATTGAGTTTGATAGTGCCGGTCACGCTTGAACATGATGTAGGAGGCCAAGTGGTCTCTATCCATCGACTTCCGCACGAGCATCGCTATCTCCACCAAACCACGGTGGAACCGCTCTTCTGCAGGGAGGACATTGCGCACGCGGTTACGACGCATGAATGAAAGCACGATGTCCACTTCTTTATCACTGAGTTTCGTTCTTATCGGGTAGCTCTTCGCCAAGAATGGCGACTCGGGCCCACTATGGGTGCTGAGGATCGATAATCGACGGGATCTTGAGGTTGCAACGTACGCTTCAGCGTGGCCGTCGTTTGCCCTGTCGTCATCGGGCTTAAGCTCCGCATACAACGCCTGTAAAAACTCCCGAGACCGGTAATACTGGTTGCCGACTCTGACCTCACTGTCGTACCATACATGGACTCTCCCCGTATCGAGAATACCAACCAAGTGAAACAGTCGTTCTCGTTCACCACTCTGATCTTTAGCGGCCTTGTCCAACGTTCGGCGCAGGATTTGGTACCGATACTTCGTAGAGATTAGTTTCCGCTTGATCGCATTGAGATGGCTCTCATCCACAATTACGCAATCTCCTTGCAGATTGAACAGGGTCGTATAATCTCCGCGTAACTGCGCATCCCTACGGCTCGCTTCGATGCGGCCAGCTGCAGTGTCGTTGGTGTGTGTAGCGATAGCGTCACATACAGCTTCAATTTGGTAGTTCGTACTAGCTTCCTCATCACCGGAAAGACCCATATCACTGCCTATATCCGTTACCAAACCGTCAGCACCGACTTTAAAGATCTGCCAGCCCTCTGTACGCGTCGTGGCCGAATGTGACAAGTTTTTGATCACCGGTACAAGGTCAACCCGGATGTTTTCCAAGCACCACTCATCGTCGTCATCAATTGAACTTGAAGGCGATGTAGAGGACGTGCCGGCACTGGTGACGGATTCCCGGTTCGGTAGCAAACTGTTGTACAGCTGAATGATGTCCGTTCCCTTAACGGCAATCAACTCATCGGGGGTCCACAACGAAGTAATTACTTTGAATTGCGGAGACTCATCCAACAGTTTGTCGACGAACTTCTCAATAGCAGGAGTAGAACTGAAGGCAAGTTGTTCCAAAAACGTGCGCTGCCGCTCGCCGATATAAGTTTCGGGAATCGTGCCGAAAAGTAGCGGTAAAGTCAACAGCTTGACTGCGAACAGTTGCAAATGGCTTACAATGGTCGCCCGAATGGCACCAAAGAACTCAGTAGGTAGCCGATGATGATCACGGTCCTCAAACTCTTGCTGGTTGCTCGCTTCAGCAACGGCCGACGTCTCTCCGGCCATTCTTAAAAGCTCTTGCATGAACACCGTGCATTCACTGGGGATGCAGGGCTCCAAAATTAAGTCGAAGCTGGGCAACGCATCTTCACCACTGGCCAGAGCGGCGTGCATATACCGCTCCAGTTTGGTTTTGGCATCATTGGCCAGGTTCCCGATCGACAGCTCGAGCAACCTTTGGATGAACGCATTCAACAATATATCGGCCTTAGACGGGTTTACTGCCACGCCCCGCAAAATTTCTGCCAACAGCATGGGTCGGGAGCTGCCTGCAGCACCCAGAACGCCGTGGAAGAGCACGCTTAGCGAACTTCCATCGCCATCAGCGCAAAACTCGGCCAATTCACTGTCGGACATCGCCAACACTGCACTGGAAATAAACCCCGGAGAGGTTCTTAGCAAAGTCATAAACGCATCCACTAATTGGCGCCCATCCCAGGTCGTATCCTGGTCTTGCTGGTCCAACTCACTCGCGCCACTTGGCTTTGCGCGCGTTGTGGGCCATTCGTTTTGGCCATAAGTGGCTTCGTTGGCGGTAAAAAGTGATGAATACGCTTCTCTAAGCTGGTAGTACTGTGAAGCAAAGTAATTAGGGTCCACAATATGGTTTGAAGTGAACAAATTGCGCAAACTCGAGGCGAACGCCGCGACATCTCTTTGCAGAGCCGCTGCAGCCACGACAAGGCGGTGCGTTGTGGGTGCCCAAATTGCAATATCTGCTTTCATCGATTTAAGCGTGTGGGCAGCCCTAGTAATCTCATCCATCAACAAGTTCTGTTTACGAGTAAACGACAGTTCATCCGTGGGTAGAGGCGGTGGCTCAATTTTTAGCTGGGGAACCTTTGACGGTGTGCTACTTTCAGTGGCGCTTAAATTGCCCCCAAAAAACCCTCGGGAGGGACCATTCGAGTCGGAACTGTGGCGGTGGTGTTTACGGCGTTCGCCATCACGTTTCTCCAGCGGACTGGCGTAGGCGCTGCTACGCGCCCACGAATTTTCTTGTGACGGTGGTGGCCGCGGGCTCAGGCTTCCTACTCTGCCCGACAATGCCGGACTCGAGAAATACGATGCCGACAAAGTATTGCCTAAGCGTTCGCCCTGGGCGGTGTCAAACTCTGCATCGAAGGATGTTTCAATGTACGGAATTTCCCGCAGTGACTTGATGGAGTGCAGCGACCGGGCAGAATACGTCGAATTTGTGGTTTTTGAGCTTTTCGGGGACTCGTTTAGGAAGGGCTCAGCCTCCAGCTCGGTGTGGGCCTGGGTTAACGCCATTGACGGGCTGTTTGTTCACGAGGGACGCGATAATTATATTGCTGCGTCTATGTGTGTCTTACTTTTTGTGTTTGAGAGGGATACGACGCGTGTGTGTTGTTAACCCAGTGTTCAGTTTGGGAATGTTTTGGTGTAGGGTGTGGAGGTCATGTTGTGGCCATGACCACCTAGGGTAGGGCTGACGGTGACGCTCAGGCGCATCAACTGGGACAACGGAATCACTACGTAACCAGGGCAAGGGACCCAGGGCAGGGACCCAGGGGCACGCGGGGGAACCTTCCGCATCAGTACACGACCCACAACAAGTGCTAAATCACAAATGATGAGCAGGATCAAGGTGCTTTTGGCGGTGTGTGCTCTGGTCCGGAAGCTCCCTGTAGTTGTAATGAAGTAGTTGTCTGTAATTGCATACGTCCTTAACCACCTCACCACTCAAAGGTGTGTCGCTTTCGTTAAAGAACGAGCGCGTAATGAGGTGTTCGTGCCTTTGTGTCACTGCGCGGCTGTGATTACAATTAGCACGGTGGAAAACGCGAATTTACTCAATTCAAGTATGTTGCCTAAATTATTTTCAAAAATTTTTGATTTAAATATACGATTGCAGTATAGATAACGCATGTTTGCAACAGCGGCTAGGGTGCATAGAGGCGTTCTGAAACATTTCCTGCATTGCACTCTGTACCAGCATGTCTTACTTGTCAATTATCAATGCATTGGTGCGATGTTGTCTCTTCGCGGCACATTGCGCCCTTTGATGAGGCATTTAGCTTCTCTTTTGCTGTTGTTGATGTCTGTGCGCCTCCAAAACCCTTGATTAAACTAAACCGTAGAGCCGCCCATAGACGCGTCGGTAACCTAGCCTTGCATATGTGCGTCCTGCCGGTGGGGGCAATTAGAGGTGAGCTTATCGTCAATAAATATCGCGCAATATCAAGATCAATGAGTTTTAGTTCATTAACGGTGCGGCACATCCCGACGTGCTGCCGCTTTCTCATCGGATCAATTGGAACGCGTTAAATCGGCATATCCAAGATAGCATACTATAAAAGTACCAAAAAATAGGTGAGTTTAGCGTAATAATCGGTATCGAGTTGACTCGTAGTTAACTACTAGCACCGCGTATTGCACTAAAGTAAGCACACGTTCGTACTTACGATCCCCTGCCACGCCATTCCCAAGGTGCAGTGTGAACTGACCGATATTTCTGATAACGCAGCCCACGCTTACGCGCGACTCTCTCAGGAGAGGATTTGTTGGAGACGATACACCGAATTTACCCACTCTCGTTCATATCACCTTATTAGGTGAAGGTAGAGAGTATACGCGGTTGACGCCAAACTCGAACTATTTCGTTTGATTAGTAATGCCAGACCACTGGGCCATATTTGGGCAAACTAACGCTGGTTTGGTCAATTACTTGTAGACTCCTGTACTACCGCTTACATAAGCTGCTTACATAAGTGGCCTCAGGGCGATTTAGAAAACCGTTGATCACGTGTGGACGCACATGCTTGCTTCATGAAGCACATGCTTGCTTTATCCCCGACCTCCTTCCCGAGCCCTCGCCGCGGCACCACCCCCCCGCTCCACTTAGACTAAAGCTTCTTACCTTTACCAGCTTCCGACCTTAAAAATAATTGGTTCAATTTTACTACCCAACCGCATAGCTGATGTTTTCTTGGCTTCAATCGCTCACTATCTTCGAGGTGAGCCTTCGCAATACCGTGCTAATACTGTTTTTCACCTGGTTGATATGGTTTAATCGCGCGTGCAACACTCAATTTGACCATATCGGTCCCATCAAGCCCACGCATTTCAAGATGCATTCCACTAGGGGCGCCTACAATGGCAAACCCAACTCGCGGATCAAACGGATCTACTTAATTGCCGGCGGCAGCGGCTTTGTTGGCTCGTGGATCACGCGGTACCTTTTGGCCCGTGGAGAAGAGAAAGTCATAATTCTTGATAAACGACGTCCCCCCTCGGACGTTGTGAAGCATGGCGGGATTTGGGTCGATATCGACTTGACGTTTGCCTCCGGTGTCGAACGCGAGTTTATTAAGTTCCATGACCTCACTGGTGACGACACAAAGATCATTGTTTACAATTGCTGCATTGGGAAACGCTATGATCTGCCCAATTTCAGGGCCGATTTGGGCGTGGCCGCTTCCGAGGTGCTGTACATTGGGCTGCGATGGTTCACTAACCGAAGTGTATACCTCATTCACGTTAGCGATTCGTTGGCACACCGTCGGCCAGTGCGTAATCTGGATCGGTTCTGGCCCACTCCAGATATGTGGGTACAAACAGCTGCTCCGGATGCCACGCTTACGAATGACACGGAAACAGATAGGCAGGGATCGCGGGATCGTGCTTTTAGCAGCTACGCGTGGCATCAATTGCGGGTTGAATACATGACATTGAACTCGCCTAATGTGAATGCTGCTGTTGCCGCTTCTGCCGTGCTTAAAATTGAAGGAATGCCCTCAGGGCACTTGGGAGACTGCTTTTTGGGGCCGCGTATCCTGACTGGATGGTCCTTTTTACACGGTGGCAATGTGCCGCTCACCATTGTGAATGTTGAAGATGTCGCCCGCGCTTGTCTTAGCCTTGAGTACATGCTGCTGGACCCGGATACACAGAACCAAGTTAATGGGCACCAGTTCACTGTGGGGAGTTCAGAGGTTACCAATATGAACCAGGTGTTTGCCTACATCAAGTCTAAGCGGCCCAAATTTCGCGTGATTCCTATTCCGGCGGCCCTCTTGTTTATCATTACATGGCTGCTGAGTTTCCTTTACATGGGCAAACCCGAAGCAACTAGGGGGCCACATGACACAATACTGCGCATCCGGCCATCCACGTTGACGTTTGCGCGATTCTACACCTGTCAAGTGGGGCAGGTCCCCAATCCCGAGAATGAGAAGCGACAGAAAGATGTGCTTTCCTTGCATAACAACTTCTCACTATCGCAAACTCTTGACATGCTGCTCGATGATATTAAAGTTCATGACGCAAAGGTCTCAGCCGCCAAGAATTAGCATACATAATTTATCAAAATATCCACGGGAAGCTCATGACCCACTCACCTGCTTGGGGTAGGATAGGGCGGAAGGGTTACTGTGACAGCTAATTTGGGACCACAACTGCCTCATCCGGCACCCCGGGGATGCTCACACTCCTCGATGCAGTACAATTAGCATCGGTGCATATCATATATGTGGGCACTGAACAGCAATTCCTTGATGAATTAAAACCAATCCAAGGTGAAGTGAAAAACCCCGACCAGGTGGAAGTAACGTTCTGTGCCACTGAAGAGGCTGTTATACGCGCGTTGCTTGCCCGTAAAGCCGATTCAACCCCAACAATGGTGTACGGTTTAATGCGGTATTTAGAAAATCGTTCAGACACTGCATTGACCCAGATTTGGGGCGCCCTATATACTGCCAAGCCCAATATACTCATTGGGGACACGCACTCATCGTCGTTCATTGATGGGCTTATGAATATCAACAAATCACAGGAGTTTGATAAATAAAGAAACATAAAAAAAAAGATAATAAATAAGGAAAAGGACCTGATAGGCATCAGGTGAATATGCAAAATTTTAAAGGGTCGTAGTGCTGTCCGCGCTCAGTTCTCGTTTCGTACTAGACAGCGAAAGCGATGGCCGGATCGAGTTTACTGGCGTTAAGGCAATCGGTGAAGCCATTGGCATGTTTACCGCTGGCCGGCTTTCCAACCCGCGCATTGAAGAGTCCAAATGCCTCAATGTTGGTGACATGTTCGGAGCCAACAACGGGCTGAACACAAAGCTGTTCATTTTGTACTCTTCAAGTACCGGTAGATTCGCAACATCGCTGTACTCAGGAGGGCTTAATGGGATATCAGCGTAGATAGGTGGCACCTCATCTTCCCAAGTGATACCCAGTCCCGGCCGGTCGGTTACGGGGAAGGCAAACTGCATGCGGAGCACGCGTGCGCTCCCACTGAGTACCCCCTGTTTAGCATTGGGGTGCGAAAGCACCTCTTCGGCAATCAGCAGTTCACAAATCAATTGGTGGCTAACATACAAGCCAGCCACGGGATCACTAAGATCTTTGCTCGTCTTTTCTAAGACTCCGGGGCAGAAATCCGCCGAGAAAAACTCGATGCAGCCGTTTTGCAACGTGTAGTCGGCCTTCCATCCGGATTTATGAGTCCCAAAGCCCAACGTTTGCTTATGCTCATAAACGTCGTCCTTGGCTTCCCCCCATTTCACTTTGACGGTCTCATCAACCCGCCAATTAACGCGTTTTAGCTGCCATCTTTTATACCTTGTAGTTCCTCCTTGCGTTTGTGGGGCAACCAACCCTTCAATGCGCATTTCTGCCTTCACCTGCGAGTTAGGGAACATTGCCGTTGGCAGAATCATGCTGAGGCTTAAGGCTGTAGGTGGGAAGATCCGCACCGAGGTTTTATCCCTTACTGAAACGACGCTGCGGAAAATCTTGAGGGGAAGGCTCGATTCTGACTGCTGCAACGAGTTCGTGGTGGCTGAAGCGTAAATGAAGTACTCCACAGTAAACAATGGCGTGCTGCACGATGGCGGCAGCGTTCCCGGTAGCAGATGGGAGAACGGGTAAGCGAAATTGCGCGATTCCAAGATATGCGGGTGTTTTAAGATGTCCCAAGTGGCCAAAATGTTGCGTTGTTCAACCCCGTTCGTCAATTTCTTAGCAACGGTGGGGGGCACTTTGAACTTGATGATTTGCACGATGTACATCGACACGTCCAGCAAATCCACAACACCGTTTTTCCCCGTGCGGGTTAAGTCCACTTCGCAAATTCCACTGATCAACGCACCCACGGACTCCTGGGGCGTGCCATACATCACGGCAGGCGGGGTTTCCAGCCGAATTTTGAAACTTACGGGGCTGTCCTTCGTGTGGGATTTGCTGGGAGCAATTACATCTCCGGAACTATTGGACGAGCGCGGGCTCAATGCAGCCATCAGTGGAGACGACTGGTCCCTTTGTTTCCCTCCACTGCTGCCGTCGCGAGCCCGCGGGTAAAGAGAGTTTAGTATGGAGTCTCTTTGCATATGGAATTACTCTTTTAGGGGCACTGCTTCTTTATGACCAATCAGGTGAGCCGCGACGGTTTGCCAAGCACAAGGGAAAGAAGCAGCAGTTTATTCTTTTTAAACGCTGGAGGAACAATTAAACAATATCCTTTATGTATTTCGTAATCCCCTCGCGGTGAATAGTTAGGGTGCATGCCTCGATACGGTACTGTTTATTAAGGGTGCACATACATCCATGGTAGCCCGAAGCGAGGTAAGGGGCGCATTGAAAAAATAACCCCTGGTGGTGATGGGTAAAAGCACGGAGGCTGCGGCACTCCTACTGACGCGAAAGTAGATATTAACGGATGATTTTTATCCCTATAATATGTAGAACTGAGTATAATTACGTGGGGATTTTAGACTTTTGAAAAGTATACATTTAAGGGGCGGGAATTTAATTCATGTTTAATGCTATGTGCGCTCATGCACCCGAGATTGGTTTTTTCTTCATCTTTTTGCAGCATGCAGCCTCACGTGCTTTGCTCTAAGAATAAGCCGTTCTGGTGCAAGATCACACGCGCGGTGGGGGGAGGGGGGGGGAAGGGATCAAAAGGTCAGCGCGTTGTAGTACGGAACAACGTTCGTCCACGTGTGCCTTCCCAGGTACATAAAACGGTTAATTTAAGCGGTTCCCGAACCACTAAACCCTGAAATCCTACAGAAGCAGACCCCAGGGGTTACGCCTTACGGGTACATGGGGATGGTCCACGATACGGGTAAGCCGGCTGAAAAATTCAAGCTGAACAGCCCACTCACAGCCTACAACAAATGAGTGCGCGCGTATGGGGTCGGCGCATGATGTCGACGCTGGGCGATCTTGCCCCCGCGGAGGGTGCAACGCGGCAGCAAAACCGGGTCGGTCGTGGCCCCGGTAGCGGCCGTGGTAAGACCTCTGGCCGCGGTCAGAAGGGCCAAAAGGCGCGGCAAGGCGTACACCCGTGGTTTGAAGGCGGCCAAACGCCAATCACGAAATTGTTCCCCAAAGTCGGGTTTACATCCTCGCTCCCGACACCAACAACGATCAATTTGGGCCGGATCCAGCAACTCATTGATGAAAAGCGGCTGGACCCCAGCAAACCAATAACCATGCGTGAACTGTACAAATCCCGAGCGCTGGGCAAAGATGCCGTGCAAGGCGTGAAGGTGCTGGCATGGGGTGCTGATCAGCTGCGGCAGCCCATCACTTTAAGCGCTACTAAGGCCACGAGCTATGCAATTAACCGCATTGAAGAGCTGGGTGGTAAGTTTACCGCGGAATACTATACTGAATACGGCATGCGCGTGCTTATGAGGCCAGAAACGACGTTGCAGAAGTACGGCCGCATTCCGTTACGGGCACGTCCAGTAGACCGCAGGAACATTGAGTTTTACCGTGATGAGGAACGCAGGGGATACCTCGCAGGTGCTCCCGGTGCACCAGTGATAAAGCCGCAGTTCCAAAAGAAAACGACGTTTGTAAGTCCTTTAGTTGAGAAGCTTGAGCAGCTGAAGCTGAATGACCCGAGCGTTAAAGGTGCCCGGGAGGGATTTGCTTAACATTTATATATTGTACACTTATATGGAATGTCCACAATGGGATACAGCGGCTCGCTGCGGTCACGCCGCGCGGGCGAACACGGCTGCGAGTGTACGAGCGTTGAGCCGCGCCCATACTGCTGAGTGTTGCGCATACTGCGCTGCCAAATTGCCGGAACGCGCGCGTACGGCTGCCCGCAGGCCTGAACCACAGGGGCTGAAGTAACGCGCGAATGCGCGGCGCATGGACCGCAAGGCACGCCGCGGGGGGCGCTGCGCTGCGCGGGAAGCGTTATGCGCCGCTGGAAGTGCTATGCGCCGCTGGAAGTGCTATGCGCCGCTGGAAGTGCTATGCGCCGCTGGAAGTGCTATGCGCCGCTGGAAGTGCTATGCGCCGCTGGAAGTGCTATGCGCCGCTGGAAGTGCTATGCGCCGCTGGAAGTGCTATGCGCCGCTGGAAGTGCTATGCGCCGCTGGAAGTGCTATGCGCCGCTGGAAGTGCTATGCGCCGCTGGAAGTGCTATGCGCTGCTGGATGGCCCCCCGTGGGGGGTGCTATGCGCCGCTGGAAGTGCTATATGCCTCTGGATGGCCCCCCGCGGGGGGTGCTGTGCTGCGCGGGAAGCGCTATGCGCCGCGGGACGGCTTCGGAAGAACGGACGCCGCGTTTTGGTGCCGGCATTCCGTCGCAAAGTGCTCATTTCCTGGCGCTGCGCCGGTGGCAAACCAAGCTTGTTGTGAACGCGGCGCCGGGAATACGCGGGGACATGGCTGGGTGCAGGAAGATGTGGAGACTCCAGCACAGACGCTCAGCAATAATAAGAGCAAGTACACAGTTACTACATAACTGTAAGTTTAACGAACATTCGATCTGAGAAGCTTCTAACTCGTGAACCGAGAAGTATATAGCACGTAATTTTACTTAAAAGTGTCTTCAAAGATGCATGTATTTTTCGGATGTTAACGGCTCGCCTTTTCGTATACGACACACAATGTTTCAGTCTTGCATTACTTCTCCTTGTCGGAACGAAGCTATGTACAATTGAAACATGCGTCAATGTCTCACATACATAGCACATGCCATAGAATAAAATGCCAGCATCGGCGCCGTCTGCCCCACGTGATGAGCCAGATCAAGTATATAAACTCCGTTTTTAGAGCATAAACGGCCTGGCGCATTAAGTGTGCTGGGCATTTATGGAGCGCTTTGCTCATGAAGTGTGCTGGGCGTTCATTGTGTGTTTAGTGCATTGAGTGTGTTAGGTGTCTGAGGATCGTATCGTGATTGAGCGGGCTATCTTCAGGTATCTGGTTCATTTGGTGTACTGGGCATTCAGTGAGCGTCGGTGCATTGGGTGCGCGAGTCCTGCATAAGTGTGTGGCTCATTTAGTGTACTGGGCGTTCATGAAGGTATTGCGGCACTGCTTTTGTGGGCGTTGCCGTTAAAGATCGGGTGGTCTTTAACGGCAACGACTGCACTGTACGTCAATTCGATGAATTGAGCACGCAAGTTGGCCCCACGAACCTGGGATGGGTTGGCCTACTATACAATAATTATACCAGCTATATACACGTAAAACGACACGCAATAATAAAGTATATGACACCCACGAGCCTGAGGTCTTCTTTTTTACTTCATAAATAACTCAGCCGCCAAGAATCGACGGTCGGAGGCTGCTGAGATGCACTGACCGACTGCATACGAAGCTCGACTTTTTAAGCCAGGCCAGGCCCGCTAATGAACACAAGACCAACACAAGACCGACGCGGCAAGAGCTCGATGATCGTCTTTGAGGATGCCTACTTGAAACAGGCCGCTACTCGGGCATTATGTACAATGCCGGTGCTAGTCATCGGTACAGACTGTCTTCACGCACTTAGTCCAAAATTTAACACTAAATACATCCGTTCACAATACTTCTTTTTACTTCTTAAACATGTAACTCAGCAGCCAAGAATTGACGGGTCGGACCTTGTGCTAGTCATCGGTCACCGCTGTTTTATGCGAACGCTGGAGGCCCGGATTGCATTAAGAAGGTATTTCTATAGTTTATGGTAATCTACAGAATGGCAACTCACTGTTCAGGGGACGACGGGCACGAAAACAACCGCGGCGATGCTGACGGGCTCGGCCCTGGAGCGTCTTCAAACCCTTCTTCGCTGTTGCTGCTGTCCGAATCTCCTGGCGAGTTGTTTTGGGTGGCCTCGCCCGTTCTACTGCCTTCAGGGCGGCCAGGTACATTCTGGGGACTCGTTTGTGGGTTTGCTGATGCCGTTGCAGTTATCTCCGGTAACCCACCGGGCATGAAAATCCCCGAACAGCTTTGTGGGCTGTATGTTTGTTGGCCGTTGCTACTATGTGGGGAATCATTAGGCGTGGTAAAAGAATCCGAGCTCAGCAAATCCAACGGTGCCGTGGGCGTTACCGGCGAGATGCTCGTAGAGAGATTCCCCGTAAATTTCGTCTCGTCCAATGTCAATGCCTGCTGCGGGTGGTGCGTAAACAGCTGGGCAGCAACGGCCGGAGCTGCTGTTGACGTCGTTGTGCGGCCATGCGTCGTTACTGCTGTTGGAGGACCCGTCACTGCCGTGGCCGATGCCAGACCTAGAAATGATGGCTCTAATGGTACCTTAGATATGGTTGCCGAGCTACGTTCAGGGCCTACTTGGCCGTTGGGGGCTCGTGGCGTAGGTTCATGAGGCGCAGGTTCATGAGGCGTATGCTCGTGAGGCGTATGTTCGTGAGGCGTATGCTCGTGAGGCGTAGAAGGCTGACGGAAATCGCTTGTTATCGACAACGGCGGCTGCAAGGTTTCTACTACCGGCACCGATGCTGCTACTGCCGGCACCGATGCTGCTACTGCCGGCACCGATGCTGCTGCAGGCCGGGATTGCTCGCGGCGTTTCTCTTCGAGCCTGCGTTGCGCCATTTTCTCGATTTCCCGCCACGATTGCTGTCGCTTCGAAGCCTCGGACTTCTCCAGCAACTTCCGCTCGCGGTACTCTGCAGCACACTTCTCGTACAACAACGGGTTCGCTTCCAAAAACATTTTGGTGGCCGAATGCACCATGCTATGAATTGTGCGGTTCCAATGGGCCGAGTTCTCGCATAATGCCGGGAACAGAATCGGCAAAATCACCTCGCTGTTTTCCGCCACCAAAGTGCAGAAATACTCGTGTGTCCAGTTGCACAGTGCCCGCTCAGCAACCTGGCCGTGCGGGCTCGAAATGCATTTCGCCAGCTGGGTGAACACGGGGACCTGCACTTTAACGAACTCTGAGGGTTCCATAGCATCAAAGATATCTTCGAGTTCGAGCAAAAACAAAATTTCCTTGGGGCTGGAAATCTTGGGCCAGTACCTGAGTAGCCCCATAATGACTTCTTGGGTTAATTCAGGATCTTTTTCCAAGAATTGCACCACACAATAGGTTAAGTGCGAGTGGTACTGCCCCAAACTGCGCGCCGTGTGCAAGGGGATCAACACCCTGCTAAGAAACACCTTGTGTTCCTCTTTAAGCGGAATGGCGAACCCATTGATGATACTGCCAAAGATTTCCAGCAGCTCGGCCACGCCATTGAACCTGCCCGTTTCGTAAATGAACTGTAAAAACACGTTGTTGATGGATCTTCTAATGAACGGTCGCGTGCTAAGAAACTTCCCGTAAATGCGATGCAGTGTCGTTTTGAGGTAATCTCTCTCTCGCGGGTCCTCGCTATCAAACAGTTCCAACAACGACAAGATGAGCGGCTGGTCAATGTACTGCCGTGCCAATGCAACATTCAGGTCAGGAGCATCAATGAACCTCAAGAACAGTTCGTATACGAGTGACATGTGGGGCCACGCATCAACATTCACGGGCTCGTCATCATCCGGATCATAAATGTCGCCAAATGGGTTTTTTGGAGGCGGGATGGAGCGGATAATATTGCGGGAAAACATGTTAACTATCGCCTCGTACACTTGCTCACCGCCAAGAAACACGTCCGAAGTAGATATGAAGTCAATGAGCTCGCACAGGGCCAATCGTTTGATCTCTTTGCCCATAGCGTCGCTCCCGGGATCACTGAAGTTGAAAATGACGTTACATTGCTCGATTTTCGCAAACATCAGCTGCATATGTTCCTGCGGGGGTACATCATCAAATGCTGGAAGCTGTTCAAGTTGCCGTTCAGCACTGACCTCTAACCGGCTCGAGTTATGGCGTTGCGGCACATCAATGCCGTCTAACCGGTCGAGCCTGCCTCTGCGAACGCCTAAATTGCGTATTTCCTGAGAGCTTAAGGACTCCACTGGGTAAACCGTGGCTCCACCCGTGGCGGGGACGGGACTTACCGCCTTCTCGGGGCGCTTTTGGCCCATTGCCAGTGGCAGCGTTGATTGAGCAGTAGAAGTCGGCGATGTGGGCGGCTGCGTACTGAATGGCAGCACACCGCCCGTGGCACCGGTGGTGGGACCCACTGGGTTGGCGGTAACTGGCGATCGCGGCGACGTCGGCGACTGCGGGCCCGAATCCGGGGTTCGTGGAGTTGCCCGTGCAGTGGAAATTGTCGGCCGGCCTAACCGCGATGGTTTACTTGAAGTTTTCCCCTCATCTTTTGCTCCGGACCGGCGTTTGGGAGGAACTGCCGAGGCCAAAGAGTCCGTGCTCCCTGAATTGGGCGGCGTGGTGCGGCGCGAACTGACGCCGGGGTTGTTCATATCAAATGCCTCGGGCCGCATGTGCTGATCAGCTCCAGAAAAGCGGCCAAATCCGGGAAACCCGTCATGGCCTTGTTTCGTCGGTTGCTGGTCACTAGCGGCACCAGAGTCGCCCTTATTGCTGCTGCCGCTCGATGACGAGGGGAAAGAACCCGATTGCGACGAGGGTTGGCCGTTTTTCCGGTTCTTTTCCGAGGTCTTTGAGCGGCCCAGTCGTTTCGTCCATCCTTTCATCATTTTGCCGGGTAGTTTGCGAGGCTACAAGAACCAACACAAAGAAGTGCAATAATAAATTGGTTTAAGGGCCGTTTTTGCTGGTCAAAGGTGGACTGAGGGGCCAACTCTTTGCGTGCACTTGTTTGTTTGCCAGGGACGGGTGCTGGTGGGGGCCGCTTACAGAACCACAACCCATAACACAACCCACACCTACCGCGAACCTCCCCTCGGGCTCCACGGTGTAAACAGTGCGGGCTGAGCCTACAAATGGAACGCGTGGGTATTCCTCCCACCGCACGCTTTTAAGGGAAACAATACTGCACGTTCGGTAATTTCAACGGGTATACAACAAATTTAAAGAATTAGTTATTTATATCCCGCTTAATACATTGCTAAGCAGAATGACGGCTGGCTCGCCGGGGACTGAGGTGTTCCAGGGTGGTATCGCCCAAAAATAAATGACCAAGGGTTTCTTCTTCGAGTTGGCTTGTTTAGTTTGCAATCTTAGCTGTATATATCATGGTTAGCAATATAATGAAGTCCCGGCATCACATGTATCATCAGCTGTTGATAAAGTCGGCGACTGGTGATCAATCACTGCACAGTTTACGCTCAGTTTACCCGGAATCTCGAGACTGGCGCTCGGGTTAGTTGTGGGGCTTCTATTACGGTACTTGGTACTACTCATTTGAGCACGGCGGTGGCAAGCTTTTATTTGCACCGAACTGGCACGATTGGTTGCTAAAAACGCGGGCAACCCAAACAAATTATATTGTTACTATGCACATGGGCTTCGAGGATAAGGCAGAGGCCTCAATTCCATTTACAGCGCTCGAGTTCGAGGAGGACGGCAGCGTCGACCCATTGTGGCTCGCTGATGAACTCGAGCAGCAGTTTCCCATGCGTGACCTACAGCGCAGAGAGATATGTATCATAGCATCAAAATAACTTGAACATACACCGCAGCTGTATGTGCTATGTAGGCTTGGTGTGGTTGTGCTCCATCTCTGCTGCGAATGACGTCATCTGCACTCCGACTGCACTCCGACTGCACTCCTACTCCGACTGCACTCCGACTGCATCTGTACTCCGACTACATGGTACCTGCACTCCGTCTGTAACCCAGACGCACTTCGTATGCAGTTCGTATGCACTTGACGTGCGTCATATGCACATCATATGCACTTTTCTGTGCTTTAATATGCACTCTATCTACATCTAATGTAACTCCATAGCATTAATGTAAACCGCACCACGCAGCCAAGGAGATAACTTAGCATTGCAAGCTTGCTAACCGACCGTCTATCGAACGAGACGTTCATGCCAGCAATTAACGATTTTGCCGCGGTTGTCGCGCGTTCAAACAGCGCCTTTACGATATGTAAACGCATTTACACGCTGTATTTACTAAATAACTAGGCCCCTATCCGCGTGGACTCCGCGCTCGGCATGCCATGCTCCACGGCTAAATCCTCGTCTTCGAAGTGGGGCTCGCCAATCGGTACGGGATCCTCACCGTTGTCCTCTTCACTAGCAGTAGCGTTCATCTCCTCGTAGTGCATCATGTCCTCATTCAATTGGCTCGACAACGTTGTCAAATCAATGAACCGGCGAAGCAGCGGCGCGTCAATAGTGGCAGGAATGTATGGCTCCAACTTCTCGAGTTTGCGGGCCACGGGGAATTCCAAAGGTCCGGAATCGTTCAGCGGACGGATAGGCAGCACGAGTGCCGTGCTGGCATTGCTCTCCTTAATTCTCTTAACCATATAATCCTTAACTGCGGGGACAATCGCCGCCTCGTAGTCAAGCGCCACATAGTTCGTGAGCAGCCTTTGGATCTGCGTCGGGTTCAGCGCCCAACAGATATCGTAAACAACGGCAAAGTCTTCCCCGGTCCATTCCTTGGACAGCTGCACGAGCTTGCTCGACTGGATAAGGCTGTCCAAACTCGTGCCCAGCAAACTGATGTTATGGCCCTTGCACCATTCTTCGATGCGGGTGGCATTATAACTGATCTGGATTCCGCGGCGCCACGTCAAGAAGTTCGACCTCATAATGAGGTCGTTGAACGACCGATTGCCGATATGGTTCAAGATCTCCGTTATGGGGCTTTTAACGAACTCGTCTTCCAAATAAAATGACTTAAGGGCACTGTCGATTCGGCTAAGTAGCAAGATCAAATCGTCCATCTTGTATTCCTTAGATTTGCTGAACATCATTGACCAGCCAGACGGGCGCGGGTTCTCAGAAACGAAACCAGGGATCGACTGTTCTTCAATAACTGCCGGAACAATCATCTTGTCCACCAGGGCCTTGATCTCTTTCATGTAATGCCAGTACAGGTTGTAGATAACCGTGACTGCATCGTCCTTGGCAACATGGGTTAGCTTAATGTAATTCTCCAGTGCATCCGCCTCCATATGCTCGTGCAAATTGGGGCTATGGCGAATATTCTCTTCAGCCAACGTGAAGAAACTGTAGATTTGGTGTACATTGGTGATCCAAAAAGGACCAGCGGTGATAACCTTTTCGCCACTCAGCTTTTGGAACACATGCTGAATGATGTTATACACTGCTGAAATCAAACTCTCCGAGGCTGAAATATGGCCACAGCGCCACATCTCACTAATGAGCAGGTTCGTGATGTTAGCAGGGAATTTAACCTCGAGCTCAGAAAGCTTCTCGGCAGATTTAGAAGGAATCTCCACCGACTGGAACAATTTCAAGATAAGCTCGCTCTGCAGCATCTCGGGTTCCAGCAAAATCTGGTCAATTGCTTCGCTGATCCGGTTCTGCTCCTCATTGAGCTCGCTGGGAACGATGACCCGCGGCGCACGCGCCGCAGAAGCAGAGCGTTGGGCCTCATGCGACGTGTATTGACGATAAGAAGCAATGGGACCCGCACCGATCTGACCCGAAGCGGCAAGGTGGACCTGCTCTTCGAGCTTTTGGTTCAGTTGCTTGAGCTCAGACACCTCCATTGACAAGTTCTGCACTGTCCGCTCACGTTCATCCAAAGCATCACGCAACTGTTCGATATGCTTGCTCTTCGACTCGAGCTCCTCGCGTAATTGCTCAGCAACTTCATGATGCTGATCGACCTGAGCCTGCAAGTTCTGGAAACTGCGCTCAAAGTTGGCATTGCTTTGAGCATGAGTTTCCGAGAGGGCCTCGAACTCAGTTTGTAATGCAGCAAGCGCACCTTCGGTTTCCACGAGCTTGTCAGAAATGACCTTGTGCTCTTCACGCTTTGACGCCAATGCGTTCTGCAACTCCACGACTTTGTTCTCCATTCGGTACTGGACTTCTTCGTAGTGTTTGACAGAATGCTCCTCTTCCCTCAGTTTCTTCAGTTGGCGCTTGGCATCACGGCGACGCACCATTGACTGCACCGTAGTCAATGCACGCAGCTGGCGCGCATACGTCTCGCGGGCGAGGCGGGAACGCAGCAAAGATTGGATGCGCGTTGCTGCATCGTTGCGCATAACCGTCTCGGCATCTTGTCGAGCCTTGAGCGCGCGGAACAGCAACTGCATGCCGGTAACTGCCCCCACTGCGCGCTGCATCTCGCGACGATGCAGAAACCGACGCGACAATGACTGCACCCCAATGATGGCGCGCAAGCACAACTCCTTGTCGGCACGGATCCGCACGAGTTGGCCCCTGGACACGGTTTGGAGCATCTTGACAAAGTGTTGAATCGCGGCATACGTTTTGCGAGCCGTGCGCATCTTAATAAGTTTCTGGATCTGCACGGCAGCGCTGTGATGCCGCTTCGTGCGCTTGTTTTCGAGCTGAGCCAACATTCCTGCCCGCAAGAATACCTTAGTTTTACCCAATGCATGTGTTTTGCGGTTGTCGTCATTAGCCTCGCCGACGTACTCCAGAATCGACGTAGTTAGTTTACGCGGGTCCGTGGTTTCGCGCAAGGCAGAGGGAAGCAGCATACCATACCTGAAAGCGAAGTCCTCATAGAGCCAGCGGCCAGGGAACCCTTTGCTGGAGATCCTGATGGTTTCCAAAACACCGCATGCCCGCAACTGGCTCAACACCATCGGCCCGTCAAACGCCCACGCCTCCTTATTTTCATTCGGCTTGATGCACCGGATATAATGAGCATTTGTGGAGCTGATCGTATCCATCAATTCAATCAAACTTGTCTTAAAGATGTTCCCTAAAGTAGGCCGGCGTTTGGCTGTTCCGCGACGGGTTGGTGGAGCCGGTTTCGCACCTGTCACCGCCTCTGCCTTCGCATTGTTCGCCCTCTCGGCCTCTTGGGCGGCCTGCGTCTGCATCTCCAAAACTTCGTTGAGAAACGGGCTCTTTGAGTCATTGAGCACGGAAATGATCGTATCCGGCACCGTATCCCGATTTTTTTCAATGAACCCCTCGGTCTCGTACTCCACGTCATGGGCGTAATGGGCAACAATGAACGAAGACTGGCCCAAGCGGGGTTTGCGGAAATGCGACCGGTTTTGCAGCACTGTGTACAGCTTCTGGGTGAACCCATCATCCGAACCTGCCGGTAACCGCGACTCCTCATCCAGCACCCCCAACACGCCCTGCCGGTCCTCAATAAGCGCGATACACGGCTGGTTATCCACATAGTCAATGTACTGCCAGTCGATATCCTCCTGCGAGTACTCCTGCTGCTCCAACTTGAACACGTGGCGATTGAACTCCTGCTGTAACTTCTCGTTGGCGTAGTTGATGCAGAACTGCTCGAACGAGTTGTGCTTAAAATGCTCAAACCCGTAAATATCCAATACGCCAATGAACCGGTCCGAATCCTCGCCGGTATACAGCTTGCTGTTGACGGCGGCCACAAGCCAGTCAAACAGCGCCGAGTAAAGGTATTTCGCAATCGAGTCGCGCACCACAAGCGCGGTTTTCGGGTCCAAATCACTAATGATATTCTCGTTCCGCATCTGGATCTGCTTTTTCATCAGCCATTTCGACAAGTCTGCAGCATTCAAACCAAGCAGCTCGGCGCATTTCACCAATGCGGGGTCCTCAGTTGACACCAACACGTTGCGGCTCGTGGCACGTAGCTCGATATTACCCAAATGCAGCAATCCAGCCAGCATTTCAAACACGGCCCATTGCTTTTCGGTATCTACCCCAACAATGCTCAACGCTTGACACGTCTCGGCGAAATCCTTGGCGTCATCCACACCAACAATGTCCGGATCGCCCTGGTTCACGTAATGGAAACTGTCCAACCCGCAATTGAGCCCCAATTTCTCCAATTGCTCGGTGGGTAACCCGCGCAATAGCTGGTAAAAGATGTGGTAATTGCGTTCTGCCTCCTGATGGAACACAATGCGGCTGCGTTCCAGCAAATACGTCCGAATGCGTGCGCCGCTGATGTTCCACCCCTTATCGAACCGGATTTCCAGATACTTGCCGAACCGCGACGAGTTGTCATTTCTAACCGTTTTCGCATTACCGAACGCCTCCATGATCGGGTTTGTGGCGAGAATCTCGCGCTCGACTTTACTGAGCCCCGCATCCGCGCCTAAACTCGCTTCGATGTCCAGACCACCCACAAATCCCGAATTGTTCGGCAGTGGTGTCGAACTGTACGTGCCATGGCCACTTGGGGTATGGCCACTCGGGGCATGACCGCTGGGACCATATATGCTGTTACGTTTCGCATGGCCATGGTGCGGGTCTTCAACTGTGGCAAAATACCGCATAATGTACTTGGCACTCATCGTTTTACCGGCACCGCTTTCGCCACTAACCACAATCGTTTGGTTTTTGTCGTCGCGCTGCATACACCTGAACGCGTCCTCGGCAATACTGAACAAATGCGGCTCCAATTCGCCGCGCTGGCGGCCGCCGTACATTTGAACCACCTCGTTCGTGTACAAATTGTCTACGCGGTCAAACGGGTTTGTGGCAATGAGTACAATGCCACTGAAAGTGTAAATATTGAGCTCGGCATACCGCTGATGAATCGCATGCAGAACTGACGGCTCATTCAGGTAGCTAAGCGTCACTAAATCCGACGTGGATTCAAGGGCCGGCGGGTTACGCAGGGGAGCCTCCGGCGCAGGATCGCTGGTGATAACAATAGTTTGACGCGTTTTCAAAGCTTCTGAATCACCAGAACCGCCAACATCCAAATCAAGTTCGCATTCCTTATCGCTTTTCACGCGTTTTGCCACCACCGTGGCGTCTTCCCAGCCATACGTCTTTGAGGGCACCCAGCAGCGCGTACCCACTTCGTACGAGCCGAACATGGGTTTAAAGCGACCGTTACACGTTTAAAGGGGTGAAAATGTTTGTAAAACGGGCTACGCAGCTAATATGCGGGGTGGCAGGAAGAAGGTCGCGAATTTGCGTGGTCCACACCGAAACACCGAAACCCCAGAACTGGGGTTACGGGCGGGCTCCACTTTACGGTTTATATTTTGTCCACTTAACGCGTCGCGCCCTAACCACAAATTGCCAGGGAGCTCCTCCGCGCTGCGTCGTCCGTGTAGCCGAAGGCGCGTGGCCATATCGCGTACCGCCCCACATTAACCAATCAGAGGTCGACGAAGGGCCTATGGCTGGGGGCCCCGTCCTAATGGGTACTGGAAGACCACATTTTAAACGGCTAAGGATATATATATACTATAATATTAATACTATAATATTAATATTAAACTCGAACTGGATTTACATAAAACACACGGTGATTTTCATAACACACACGGTGATTTTCTGAGAACCGACATACCGGTAGAACTGGGCGAAGGTTTCAACGGGTGCCATCAGGGGTTAGGGCATATGTCGGTAAGTTATTGCATGCGTGCGTATTATGCCACGTTCCTCGGGCAGGCGCCGCTCCCTTCCATCCATTTGGGGACCCTAGCAAGAGCACCACTCAAGTGATACGCAGCGCCGTTTGACCCGTTCCCTGCCCACTACCCTTTGCGTGCTCGTATTGAAAGCTTGCGATTGCTCTTTAAGCGATAAAAATACTCCATAGAATACGAATTGCCGCAATAAAAATCAATGGTATTAATGTACTACCTACAAAGAAGCATTTTTACTGCAAGCCGAGTCTAGTATTTGGATTTTAAGGGCATATATATCACGCAACAAAGTAATTTGAGCACCATGCGTAGTTAACACGACATAGGGTTATAGCGGTAGGGGACCCACGCGCCCACGCCGTTCAACACGCAGCCGCCGAGGGCATATATAAAGGCAAACGAGTTCACCCTCCCGAGATTTACTTTAGCACTACTTTATTATTGCATTATTAGCTATGTCTGAGACTAAATTTGGTACGTTCGGTGACAGCACGAGCCTTCCTGCCTGGAAGGAACTGCAAGCCATTTACGACTCCACCGGCAAGGACATTCAGATCCTTGACGAGTTCAAGAAAGATCCCAAACGGTTCGAAAAATACTCGCACGAGTTCACGAACTTCGATGGCTCGAAAATCCTGTTCGACTTTTCGAAAAACCGGATCACTGACGAGGTCCAAGCGAAGCTGCTCAAGCTGGCCGAGGAAGTCGAGTTAACGAAACTGCGCGACGCCATGTTCGCTGGTGACCACATCAACACCACCGAGGACCGTGCCGTTTACCACGTTGCGCTACGTGCGCACGGCGATGAGCCGATGAAAGTTGATGGTGTTGACGTGCTTCCCGAAGTTAAGGCTGTGCGTGAGCACATGCGTGAGTTCAGCGAGGAAGTCCGCAGCGGCAAATGGACCGGTTACACCGGCAAGAAGATTAGCGATGTGGTTAACATTGGCATTGGCGGCTCTGACTTGGGGCCCGTCATGGTTAGCGAGGCATTGAAGCACTACGCGACGGATATCCGCGTGCACTTCGTGTCGAACATCGATGGCACGCACATCGCCGAGATTCTCAAACCGTTGAACGCCGAAACCACGTTGTTTACGATCGCGTCGAAGACTTTCACGACGGCCGAGACGCTGACGAACGCAACCTCGGCAAAGGATTGGTTCTTCGAGCACGGCGGTAAAGAAGCCGATGTTGCCAAACACTTCGTTGCGCTTTCCACGAACACGGAGGAAGTGAAGAAGTTCGGCATTGACCCGAAGAACATGTTCGGCTTCGAGAGCTGGGTCGGTGGCCGGTACTCTGTGTGGTCGGCCATTGGCCTTACGGTAGCCCTTTACGTGGGGTTCGACAAATTCGACGAGTTCTTGAAAGGCGGTGAGGCCATGGACAAGCATTTCCTCGAAACCCCATTGGCCCAAAACTTACCCGTGCTGGGCGGGCTGCTCAGCATTTGGTACACAAACTTCTACGGTGCTCAAACGCACCTGATTGCGCCGTTCGACCAGTACCTGCACCGCTTCCCTGCTTATTTGCAGCAGCTGTTCATGGAGTCCAACGGCAAGGGCGTGAACCGAACGTCGCAGTTCGTTACTTACCAAACGGGTGACATCATCTTTGGCGAGCCGTGCACGAACGCGCAGCACAGCTACTTCCAGCTGGTGCATCAGGGCACAAAGCTGATCCCTGCCGACTTCATCTTGGCCGCGCAGTCGTTGAACCCGATCCGTGGCAACCTGCACCAACGGATGCTTGCTTCGAACTACTTGGCCCAGGCCGAGGCTTTGTTGCACGGCAAGGATCCCGCCACGGTTAAGGCCGAGGGTGCTCCCGAGTTCCTCGTGAACCACAAGGTGTTCAGTGGCAACCGCCCCACCACGTCGATCTTGGCCCAGAAGATGACCCCGGCCACGCTCGGTGCTCTCATTGCCTACTACGAGCACTTCGTGTTCACGGAGGGCGCGGTTTGGAACATCAACTCGTTCGACCAGTGGGGTGTTGAGCTTGGCAAGGTGCTTGCTAAGAAGATCCAGAAGGATATCGAGACCCCGGGCGCGATCAACACGCACGACGAGTCCACGAACGGTTTGCTCAACCAGTTCAAGCAGTGGTCTATCTAGTTACGTAGGAATGAGCTATTTTTAGATCGGTAGAAGTTGGATATCTAGGGATTGTATGCAGTATAAACGCTCATATATATATATATATATATATATATATATATAACGCTCACTTCATGCATACTTCCACGACGACGACCCCATCTTCCACTTAATTAGGCATTTGGGTACTACATACGGTTTGCCCCGTCTTCTCACGTGACCAATAACGATCAGTGGGTTACGCCGAGCCGGATCTCAAGCTTACCAGAGCGGAGGTGGGGGAGTTCAGCAATGAACCAAGCAAAGCTGGCCAACTTGGGCACAATCGTGCGGGAAATCGAGCATGTGATGCCCAACCTGTTGCAAAAGACGATGCCGAGCCATTTGGTGCACCGAAACATCACCTTCCAGGTTTTCCCCGAATCCCACGGTTTACAAGTCCACGGCGCCACTGCATATAAAACGCTACAGAAAATTATTCAATTGGGCGTGAGTCCGTGGCTGGTACCGCGAAATTCCAGTTTGAGCATATTAAGCTCGCGGTTAACGACCCAATCGCAGATTGAAGACCGACGACTGCACATTCATTGGCGTACCGTGTCACCGGACAACAGATCACCTTCTTCGCCCACTCCTCCGCTCGAACTTGTGCCTGGCCGCCTTATTTCCAGCTTGGGATTGCTGCCCGACGAGTACCCGGTACTGGCCGGCTCGTTCGAGTTCGGCTTCGATAGTGAATGCCAGTCAATATTGCTGCACATACTGCGGAATGTAGAATATATGGCTAAGCCGGACAGCCAGCTCATTTGTACATAATACGTAACTTAACAATTGCACAAGTAAGCAATTGCACAAGTTAGCAATTGCACAACCTAGCAATTGCACAAGTTAGCAATTGCACAACCTAGCAATTGCACAAGTTAGCAATTGCACAACCTAGCAATTGCACAAGTTAGCAATTGCACAACCTAGCAATTGCACAAGTTAGCAATTGCACAACCTAGCAATTGCACAAGTTAGCAATTGCACAACCTAGCAATTGCACAAGTTAGCAATTGCACAACCTAGCAATTGCACAAGTTAGCAATTGCACAAGTTAGCAATTGCACAAGTTAGCAATTGCACAAGTTAGCAATTGCACAAGTTAGCAATTGCACAAGTTAGCAATTGCACAAGTTAGCAATTGCATAACTCGACCTACGATTGCGCTAATCGATGGTTACCCGACCGACCCTCACTGATGTGCAGGTCGGCAACTGCCGGGTGGAAGTCATCAAGGTCGTGGTGGTGTTCATCAAGTTGCGGGGAAGAATTGTTGTCATGAAACGCGTGTTCCTCATCCATAGAAAACACGCCATGCGTGTCATGAAACGGCTCGTGAACGCCCTTGCATTCAAGGGAGGCCGACGACGCTGCTGATGAAGCCGAGGACACGGAAACAGCAATGTGCTCATCATCATCCTCTTCTTCAACCGAAAATTCACCCACAGAAAGTTTGGGAGTGCGTGCACCAAAGCTGAACCGTCCAAAGCTGGTTGGTGCGACATACCGCTTAATCAATGCCTTCGTGTCGAACTCCTCGGCAGAGGCAGCAATTGCCGAATGGCTTTCTTCTTCAGGTTTCTCCTCATGCCGGGGCAACACGGGCCGGCACGTGTGTTTAGCATAGAATGACGACCTTGAAGAAGGCGGGGTGTACATCTTCTTGCGGTCAAAGGGCGTCGAGGGCGACTTCAGTGACTGGGCAACCGCAGTGGGCACCCTGAATGGTTTGTGAACGATGGGCACCAGCTTGGCCTCGGACTCTTCCGGCACAACCTTCTCCCGCAGTTTATCGTGCTGCTCGCGCTGCAACTTGAGTTCGAGCTGTTCAATTTCATGCTCGGTCGTCCACGCCTTCACGGATTCCAATCCTGAGCGCATCTTACGGATGTCGCGGTGATCAGGGTCTAAGGTAAGTGTGTACCGTAACACTCCGAACACGTCCTGGGTCAATGCCGGGAAAATGTCAAACAAAGATTCGCGCGAGGATGCGAAATCCTTAAATAAAGGATCGCGTTCGGTGGCCTGCTTAAAGGGGTTCCTGCCGAACAAATAGTTGAGCAAAACGATCCCGGCAGCCCAAATATCCGCCTTGGCGGCATCATAAGATTGAGCGTGCGTGTCAAAACATTCGGGGGCCATGTACTGCTCACTTCCCGTACCGAAATCCGTGCAGTACCGGGTAGTTGTGGCGAGCCCCCAGTCACCTAACCGAATCGTGCCATTGGCGTGCAAGAAAATGTTTTCTGGTTTAATGTCTCGGTGGTAAACGCCCTGTTTGTGGCAGTATTCTAGCACATCCAAAACTTGCAGCATGATTCGCTTGATTTCTGCGCCGCTGGGGCGCCGCCCACGAGCAATGCGGTCGTGGAGGTCACCGCCAGCACAGTGTTCGAGCAGCAAAACATACTCATTCGTCTTTTCATCATAAAAGGTGTCCACTAACTGGATAACGCGCGGGTGGTCATTGACCCGTTGATGGATAGCGATCTCTTCTTCTATTTCTTCGCGCGAGCTCAACGAGAGTGAAACGCGCTTGGCAGCATATTTAATGCCGGTGGTTTGGTGGCGTACGAGTTGAACCACACCATAAGAGCCGCGGTTCAGAGTTGATAGCACGGTGTAGTTTTCCATGTAAAGTTGCGAATATTTCAGTCCTCAGTGGTTAGTTTAAGTGAATGTTTAGCTTCTCGTTGAGCCTTGGACCCTTTGTTGCGGTTAAATGTCGTTTGTTGATTGTTTGGTTTTAAGTCGGAATTCCGATAAACCAAACGGCTAATGGCCCTGTGCAGTACCGACAGCAGGTCCCTGCGTCGCAAATTCGCCGAGAATCAGTTATGACCGCTAGATAAATAGTCCGGGGTCAGATTAACGCTTGGAGGGAAGAGCAAACCTGCCGCAAGAATTGGTTTAAACCAAAGAGTTGGTGCCTAATAAGGCGAATAATTTAGCCTAGGCTGGGGTGGAAGTTTTTTTGGTTGAGATTGTGGGGTCCTATGTTGAGTCCTAATTTAGTACAATGGGAAGGTAAGTGTTGTGCACCACCCCATTCATAAGTCCGCATGCAATGACAATAAGGGCAGGGAGCTATTTTGGGGCGTGACTTCGCAGCCCCAATCCGCGGTCTAAACTAGGGTTGTGAAAGCTATGACTGAGTCGCCGTGTATGTACAGGGTAAGGGCTTTTCTGTGCGGAGAAGCAGTTGCCGTTGATTTGCCGATTCATTGATGAAGGTGCGGGGCATTTAGAGTAATTGGCAGTACATATTGAGTATATCATTGAGTCTGTTTAGTAGTTACAAGGCTGCGGGAAAGAAAAAGTCGGGCTTGAAGTGCAATGTTACCGATGGTGTTGCTGTACTGCCACGACATATGCAGGCCTAATTCCGCCACCGGCGCCTAAAAGTAACACGTAGCCATTCCGGCATTACTCGAGGGTTCTAGTAGCTCCGTAGTTCGTGGATGCTTTCAATAGGAGCGCGTGGCTGCCCGATCTGGCTAGGGTTAGGTTCGCGCGGTAAGTTGCGAGTTGCGGTGTCGTTAAGACGAGAGGTTCCATATGGTACTTATTTCGGGGCTGATGAGCATCTCCGGTATCGCTGACAGCTTTAAAGGCGTGGGTGATCTAAGCGATCTACAAAGCTTCGCAGATCAACCGAGACATAACAGTATATATGAATGACTATATATGAGTGACTACTAACAGTATGTCAATCGCGATCCGGCAGTTACACCATGTAGCCCATTACACAACGATCTTCCATCGACATATGGATGGATTGCAGACATAGTTCCCAACACAGATGATCCTGACATAGGCCGCGCCTCTTATATACATCTCACCAACATATCATTGACATCCCAATTAGAATGATGTATTAATATGAATTTAAAACCTCTAAACGTTCGAGTAATAACTTAACAGTTGCAGTGCAAGTGTAAGCTGATCTATTTAGGTTATCGTAAACGGCAATACCGTAGACCCCCCCCCTCCACCCCCCCACAAGTAGGATACTTCATTCCATGACGTTAAGGTTTGTTTCAATAGTTCGTAATCTACCTACAAACCGTAGCCAAATTTTCCCAAACGCGTGGGTATCGTGATGGGTGATTTTGTCATCTGCCCATAACTCTATGCTGGATATAGACCTAGACGCGATCCGACAGGATCCCCAGCTAGCACAGCTCTACGGGCTTCGTCCGAGCCGGAGAAGAGCCCAGTTTAATGTGCTGAGTGACGATGAGGAAGAAGAAAGCGGTAGGAGAGGTTCTGATTATGATGAGGATGCACTCATCAGTGACAACTCCGACAGCGAAGTTGAAGTTCGGGCGTCTAAACGCGCGTCTAAGCGCACGAAAACCGCCGTGCCAAGGCAGAACATTACCTTAGCTCGTTTCAAGCAGCGTAAACAGGCCCGTGCGCGTCGGGGCAGCTTTTACGATGACGAAACCGAGGAATCCGAAATTAGCCCTAGCGATGAAAGCATGGACGATTCCGACATGTACGAGGAGCAAGAACCCGTGCAGTACGTCGAGGAAGTCGATGACCGGCCCCAGATCGAGGCCGTGTTGAATTCGCGCCCATTTCTCACCGTTGGCGATCCGTACGAAAACCCGCAGGAGTCAATGGAATTCTTGGTGAAATGGGCCGGCCAATCGCATTTGCACAACTCATGGGAGCAGTGGACTGACTTAAGCAGTTTAAAAGGCGCGAAAAAGGTCCAGAATTACGTCAAGTCGCTGTTGCAGGACCATGCGACGCGCAACGATCCTAACACGAGTCTTGAGGATATTGAAGCGATGCAGATCGAACGCACGCGGCAGCTGGATGCCCTCGAGGAGTTCAAGATCCCGGAACGCATTGTTCTTAGTGAACGGCACGATGACCTGCAGTACTACGTGAAATGGCACCGACTGGGGTATGACTGCTGTACATGGGAGGATGCCGTGGAAATCGCTGAAATCGCGCCTGAGCTGGTCGAGAAGTACCAGCACCGCCTCAACTCGCGCATTTTGCCCCAGCATTCCGTTTCGTATTCGGCAAACAGCCGCCCGAAATTCACGAAACTGAGTGCCCAGCCCAGCTACATTGGCCGCGCCCGTACTGATTCGGAGAACGAGGATGATGAAACTACGGTTGAATTCAAACTGCGCGATTTCCAATTGACTGGAGTCAACTGGATGGCCTTTTTGTGGTCCCGCAATGAGAACGGGATTTTAGCTGATGAGATGGGTCTGGGGAAAACAGTGCAAACGGTCTCATTCTTGTCGTGGCTGATCTACTCGCGGAAACAAAACGGGCCGCATTTGATTGTGGTGCCATTATCAACCATCACGGCGTGGCAGGACACGTTCGACAACTGGGCGCCGGACGTGAACTACATTGTTTACCTAGGGAACAGCAAATCACGCGAGGCCATACGGCAGTACGAGTTCTGGGTTAACCCGGGTGCTGTTAATTTGAAGCCGAAGTTCAATGTGCTTATCACTACATATGAGTACATCTTGAAAGATCGCGAGGTGCTGAGTGCATTGAAGTGGCAGTTCATGGCTGTGGATGAAGCGCACCGTTTGAAGAACTCCGAGTCGGCACTGTACGAAGCGTTGTTTGATTTCAAGGTGGCTAATAAGTTGCTGATCACCGGTACGCCTTTACAAAACAATCTAAGGGAACTCGCCGCATTGGTTGACTTTCTGATGCCCGGAGCGGGGATTATTGACCATGATAAAATCGAGGACTTCGATGCAGACCCCGGCGCTGAACAGGAAGAGTACATTCGTGAACTGCACAACCAGCTCAAGCCATACATTTTGCGACGCCTTAAAAAGGATGTGGAGAAGAGTTTACCTTCAAAAACTGAACGCATTTTGCGGGTGGAACTCAGTGATTTACAAACAAGCTACTACACAAACATCATTTCTCGCAACTATGCTGCTTTGAACCAGGGAGCAACTTCGGGGAATCAGATGAACTTGTTGAATGTCATGGTTGAGCTGAAAAAGGCGTCGAATCACCCCTATTTGTTCCCGGTTGCTGAGCAGCAGTTCTTCCATAGCATTGGCCGTGAAGAAAGTAGCGCCTCGAGAGAGGAAACTTTGAAAGGACTGATTATGAACTCCGGGAAGATGGTATTACTGGATAAATTGTTGAGTCGTCTCAAGAAGGACGGTCATCGCGTGCTGATTTTTTCCCAAATGGTGCGTATGCTGGATATCTTAGCCGATTATTTGCGGTTGAGAGGTTTGCCGTTTCAAAGACTTGACGGTACCGTGAGTAGTGACAAGCGGAAGGCGGCCATCGATCATTTCAATAGTCCTGGTTCGCCTGACTTCGTGTTCCTTTTGAGTACGCGTGCTGGCGGACTAGGGATCAACTTGATGACGGCGGACACTGTCATCATCTTTGATTCGGATTGGAACCCTCAGGCAGATTTACAGGCCATGGCCCGCGCTCATCGTATTGGTCAAAAAAAACACGTCATGATCTATCGTTTCGTTGCCAAAGATACGGTTGAGGAGCAGGTTCTGGAGCGCGCTCGCAAAAAGATGATTCTAGAATACGCTATTATCAGTTTGGGCACCACGACCACTTCTGAAAAGCAAGGCACCAGCGCGGACCCGCCCACAGGCAACGAGTTGAGTGAAATCCTCAAGTTTGGCGCTGCCAGTATGTTCCAAGCAACGAACAATCAGAAAAAACTGGAGACAATGAATTTGGACGATGTGCTCAACCATGCCGAGGATCATAACACGACACCTGACTTGGGTGATATGCAGTCGCACTTGGGAGGCGAGGAGTTCTTAAAACAGTTTGAGGTCACGGACTACAAGGCTGATATGACCTGGGATGAGATCATTCCGGCTGAGGAGTTGAAGCTGATCAAGGAGGAAGAGCGCAAACGAATGGACGAGGAGTTCTTGAAGAAGCAGATCGAGATGTCACAACGGCGAAAAACGCGGGCAAACACTGACTGGGCTGGTGAAGTTGGCGATGATTTAGAGCCTGAACCAAAGGATAAAGATCGGGGACCCAAGTCGCTCACCGAAAAGGAAATCCGCGCACTGTATAAGGCGATTCTCCGCTTTGGTGACTTAGAAACTCAATGGAAGAATCTTTTCCAGGATGGCAACCTTCCCACGCGTCGCCCCGAAGCGGTTAAGAAGGCCTGGGCGGAAATGGTCGCCCAAGCAGAGCACGCCATTGAACGGGAGAACGCGCGAAGGTTGGAAGAGGCTCAAGACGAGGCCAAGGAGAAAGGCGGTGATGAGACATTAGTTGCCGCTCTTCTCAAGAAAAAGGATCGCAAGGCGGTACTGTTTGACTTCCGCACCGTTCGGAGCTTGAACGCCGATTTGATAGTGCAACGTCCTAATGAAATGCGAGTGCTTCGTCAGAATGTTCCCTTTAACACTCCGCATTGGAGGCTCGACGCTAAGGTCAAGCCTGTGAATGACTGGAGCGTGGAATGGACATTGGAGGAGGATTCGCATTTGTTGTTAGGTGCTCGAAAGTATGGCTATGGTGCGTGGTCATTTATGCGCGACGACCCGACGTTGAAACTCAGCGGTAAAGTGTTCTTGGATGCCAAGGACGAGGAACGGTTGCACAAGACGGAGGAGCGTAACCAAGCAAATGCCGCTAAGGAACATACCGGAACGGAAAACGCAAAAGGAGATACCTCATTGACAAATGGGCGAGCCAATAATAAGAGCGAACCGGCATCGGGTGAGCCAAAAGGTGACAGTAAAGGTGAAGCCAAACCGAAGGCGGCAAAGAAAAAGAGTCCATCTCCGGGTCCAATTCACCTTGGCCGCCGTCTTGACTATCTCATTCAACTGCTTAAAGAAAACAGCAATGGTAGTCCTGCTGGATCGACGCCTAAGGTTGAAAATGTCGATGCAGAGAGCTCTAAACGGAAGGCTTCGGGCACCCCTCGTGCTTCGTCGCCAGCTGTGCGCCCTCCTAAAAAGCTAAAGGCGGAACCGAAGCTTCCGGCTGCTCATAAAGAGGCCAAAAAGGACCTAAAGAAGCCGAAAAAGGAAGGTAAGAAGGAGGTGAAGAAGGAAAATAAGAAGGACTCTGTGCCCTCCAGTGCTTCTTCGACAACTATGGATGGCTCAATCGGCGATGACGACGTCGAGTATGCCAGCATGGATGAGGCCGAGTGTTCTCATCACATGCACCAGATCAACTCTACGCTGCAGCGGCTTAGAAAGGGAATGCCAGCCGGTATGGATCGCAAGGACTACTCAGTTACCCTCAAGCATGATCTACTCGAAGTGGGCGATTTCATTGATGCTGAAGTCAAGAAAGCACCGAAAGATGCTGCTCACAGATTGAGGAATCATCTGTGGTCGTATGTGAGGAACTATTGGCCTGCTAAGCATAAGGTCTCCTCCGCAGCACTGCGCAAAATGTACGAAAAGAAGAAAGGTTAGCATCCACTTTTAGTGTTCTATTTAATCAAATCATTGGTATTATTATGTAGAAGGTGCATGAGTGCCTAGCTTCATGTGGAGTTGCCGAGCTTCATTATCGATTTCAATGAGGGACTGCTCTAATGGCGCCAAGACATCAAAATGACGCTTTTGCTTTGCCTCGGTGATTTGTTTTTCCAAAAGAAACCTCTGTTCTTGTAACACCACGAGCTGATTCTGCAGCTCCTTCGCGGTGTACTTACTGATAGGTTCAGGCTCATTATACCGAAGAATTTGCGGCAGACTTTGTAGGGGCAGCATACTTGTTTCCAAGAAAATCGCTGATTTGGCCAGCATTTGCCTTTGAATTTGTTTATCGGTTTCAGTTTCCAAATGCAGCATGCGCATTCGATTAGAAACGGTGTCGTATTTCGCAAATAAATGAAGAACGTGCTGCCGGAGTTTCCGCACATCGGTAACTAAGGCACTCGTTGGCTTTTGGACTGCTAAATGGGCCAATTCGTCTTCAAATTTAGGCAAAATGGCCTCGATCTCTGCTTGTAATCGATTGAGCTGTAAATGGAATCTAAGTAATGGCGGTGGAGCAGCGTTGCGTTCAGCAGTAAACGTTCGGTGACTTAACAAAGTGTAACGGCACTCAGTGCACATTCGTATGGGGAATGTCGTGTTTACTAGGGCCAGCTCGGGACTGTCCCGGTTAAGGTCCTTTAATTTTTGAGCCAGCAGCACCACGGGAACTTCGAGGGAACACTCGCGCTCCAGGTCGCCGCACGTCACTAACCCGCATAATCGGCAATGGTGTTTGCGAACAAATAACGAAAAACGCTGTCCGCAGAATCTACACCTATCGAACACAGATTCATCCTCCCAAGCCACGATTTGCTGCTCGAATTCGCGAACTGCATTGACTTCTTGCCAATTCCAGAACTGTTTGGCCGAATCAAGGGCTGCCGATGCCCGTGAATTGCCAGTAACCGCTGGTATATTATTTTCACCCACTATATTTTGTAGGCCACAAACCAACCGGACAAACCGGAGCTCCAGTTTCGTTCGTATGAGATTGTTTTTGATACATTGAGCCTTTCTAACCGAATTAAAGAAGTCGGTTTTATCATTGATCACGCCTACTTCATTCGTAACCACCTCGGGTGAAGAATCAACCGGGTGTTCGCCATCCAAGTGTTCATTGAGCTCTTTTAGTGAGGCCACTTGTATTTGGCACACTGGACATTGGACCATGGCCCTCTTACTGGCCACGAATTCCTGGTGCCAATATGGGGCTCCTCACCGGAGGGGGGTGTTTCCTCAGGGCCTGAACTTATCACGGGGCCATACATAGATAGGTCGTTAAGCTAACTACCAGTTGAAGCTGGTCAATAATTGCAGTTGAAATAACTACAGTTAAAACTGCCAATAACTACAGTAAAAATCTATATAGCGAGGACACTCTATACAACTATGCGATCGCGTTCAGATGCTTGACGATCAGGGATCTCCTGCAATGTGTAGTAGTCAACCTTGTGGCCACCAATACGACCCTCAGCACCATTGGGGCGAATCAGGTTCGTACCATTACACCAAAAGTCGAAACAGTTGGTTATAATACCATTATCGGCCTTGTTCCACGCAGCATTGCTCTTGAAAGCCCCCAGTGCCAAAATAAATTGGCTCACACCCGTGAGACGTAACAGCATAGGTGCCTTATGTGACCCATGATTGCAGTTATGTCTTCGCAACGAAGCAGAAGATCCTAAACTGGAGCTTCTCAGAATCTCGTTGGCCCTGGGGTGATCTCTTGGGAGTGAACTGTATGCCTTAATAGGATCAATTTTATAGAGATCCAGCGAGTCTCTGTAGGTAACTTCATTGCTGGTAGAGCCGCGGGCGATTTGCAGCAGCTGCACCAATGTGAGAACATAAACCCATATCGACTGCAGCCCAATAACTATAGCCAAACCTTTTTCAAACGATGTTGAGCCAAATTCTTGAGTATATTCCACAAACTGGACCCCGGCAATGGGCAACACAATCGTCAATGCCACCAAGAAGATAATGAACGGTCGGTGATTGCGAATCCCGATCGCATTATATAGCCAGGGGCAGTAATGATCATACCGGCAAATAACGCGTTCTAGAAAGAAATCATAGCGCGCGCGCAGCGGAATGGCAACGTACGTATGTACGCAGAGGTGATCGCTGTCAAAATGCCCCCGGTCCATCAATTCATTCATCATTTTCAATCTTTGTGACATCGATTTTGGCTCGAGTTTACCCGGGTCCAAAAACAGTGTTAAGATGTAGGAGGCAATCAATACCATGAGCAGTGCAATTAATACGCAAGAAGATATTGGCCGACGGAATATCATTACCGGGAACACACGGGTAAACCACACGATCATCCCCCACACTAAGAATGACGCAAACATCCCCGCCAGCAATGTGGACTGCAACGCAGCCTTGGGGCCATGCCAACAGTACCGAATAACATACTTCTCCAGAACCCGCTTGGATACCCAGGCCACGAGCAGTGCCAATGGCACGCCGATAAACCAGGACCCGACTTTACCCGTTATACTGAGCGCCAATGGCAGCACAACAAACGGGGCAACTGAAGTTATGGCCTTGGCCAACTCGGGACTCAAACACCGGCTGCGGATCGGTAAACCATTAGGCAGTTTACCTGCCATGTCGCATGCACTCAGCCACAGTTGTGGAGGCGCCGCAAAATCGATTAGTGGCTGGCCGTTGGAAGGTAAAGTGTTGACATCAGCGCCAAATTGTAACAACAAAGAAACAATCGTGTCTGATCGTGCAGTATAAAGGGCATGATAAATAGGTAGTGCACCCTCACCATCCGGTAAATTTGGCGATGCACCGGCCTTTAACAAAGCATCAACACTCAAGTGGTCACCTTGAACCACGGCCCAATGCAACGGTGTGCGATTCCCGGCATCCGGTTTATCAATTTCCACCTCCAAATGAATCAAGTAGGTTACCATCAAGATATTCGACGAGTGGACCGCCAAATGCAGTGGTGTGAAACCTGAACTATCCGCTAAGTTAAGGCTTGCACCATGCTCCAGCAAAAGCTTGACGATGTATGCGTACCCGTGGGAACATGCCCATAGCAGTGGGGTGGCCTGCAACGGTTCTATTTTAAGGTTGACATCGGCCCCTTTCTCTATAAGGAACTTGCATATCCGCCAATGATTGAACCCGGCGGCATTGTGGAGGGCGCCGTTTGGTATACGGCCCATTGAGTTTACCAGTGATTCAACTACATGAAAATCACCTTCCTGGCAAGCTTTTATCAAATCCTCATTGATATCTTCTCCGGATTTCACTTCGAATGCATGGGCTTCGTTATGCGATACTGAAGAGGAGGCCGCGGCTTTGCTATGAATGAACAGCGGGCCATTATTAGCCGAAGCAGTGTTCATTGAGTTACTATGGTCTTGGTGGCTTTCAACAAGGTCCTCACCATCAGAAATCACGATCCGCGACCGTGCCTCTGTATCTGAATCATACCGTTCCTCATGAGTCGAGCCGGTAGACTGGTAAGTATCTAAAGTAGACAGTTCCGCCTCGCTCATGGAGTAGGTACTTTTATAAAAACTATTCGTTTGTCCTGTCCAAAATATTTGCCTTAGCACGCTGATTTCTCCTTGGTGAGCACTGCCTGTGTCTATTGTGTATGCTGAGCGTTCCACGCTGCTCCACCCCCCCCCGTGTAGGTCCCACTGGAAATTTCACCCTGACGCGGCACACCGAGATTGACCTTACCCTTACATTGTGCTCGAGTCATCCCGTATATGCCTGAAAAAAACTGGAAATCATTCGTGGCCGGCGCTACAGCGGGTGGCATTGAATCTGCCATCACATACCCTTTTGAATTCTCAAAAACCAGATTGCAGTTAATACAGTCCGGCGTGTCTGCTCCGGGAGCGTTCCGGCCCACGAACCCCATATCGCTTATCGTGCATGTCGTACGCAATGACGGTTTGGGAGCGATCTATGCCGGTTGCTTCCCATTTGTGATTGGAAACACTGCCAAAGCCGGTGTTAGGTTCCTGGGGTTTGATTTTTTCCGCAATTTAATGCGAGACAAAGACGGCAATCTCAGTACGATGAAAGGTGCCGTGGCCGGGCTGGCAGCCGGTGTGCTCGAGAGTGTTTTGGCACTTACTCCAGGAGAATCGATTAAAACTGCACTAATTGATGACCGTCAGGGTAATAAACGGTACAGCGGGAAAGGCATTGCTGGAGTTAGACTGCTATTAAAAGAAAACGGGGTGGGTATTTTGTACCGCGGAGTTATCCCCGTTACTGCTCGCCAGGCGGCCAATTCCACGATTCGGCTGGGCAGCTACCAAACACTGCGTTCAGCCTGGGAGAAAAATAAAGGTGCGACATTGACCAGTGGAGAAACATTCGCCCTGGGTGCATTGGTCGGGGTCATAACAGTTTATACAACCATGCCCATTGACACAGTTAAGACTAGGATGCAGTCGGTTAATGGCAACAAGGAGTACCGGGGTATGGCGGATTGTTTTACGAAGGTTGTTAAAAATGATGGCGTTAAGGCATTATGGAGGGGATCCACGGCACGTTTGGGAAGGCTTGTGCTCAGCGGCGGGATTGTCTTCACTATATATGAAAAGGTTATGCAGATCTTGCATTAACCGTGTATACATAATATATATACATTTAAAGGCTTCACGTACCACCCGATAAGTGAGGTGCATATCACTGCAGATCTCGTGACTGCCCGCATTCTATAGGCCCAGCAAGTGCACTTCAGATCCAAATATGATGTTCAAACCGGCCCTCCGCAAAATTTGGAGTCCGAGGCTACCTTTTAAACGGATCCGGCCTTACTCAACTGCCAAACCGTCTAAAGCCAATACCTTTGTTATTGGAACATGGTTCGCAGGGGGGCTTGCTTCTGGACTGTTGATTTACAGAACTTTTAATGACCAAGCTCGTCCTGCTGAGTTCCAAAAGAGCATTAAACCCGTCCAGGATTTGGAAGTTATCCAGTACGCCAACAAAAAGCAACTGGAAGCCGCTTTAGATGAAATCCGAGCCGTTGTTGGCAAAATGCACGTCAAAACTAGTTTGGATGAACGCGACGCGCGCGCAGATTCAAAATCGCAAACTCGGCACCGTCGTGAAGGTGAGGTGCCCGATGCCGTGGTGATGCCGGCAACTACCCAAGAAGTTTCCGCGATTATGAAGATTGCCAGCAAGTACAAGATCCCCATCGTGCCGTACTCGGGAGGTACTTCTTTAGAGGGTCATTTCACGCCCGTATACCAAGGAATCTCTTTGGACATGGCACGCATGGATCAGATCTTGGCTATTCATGACAAGGATCTGGATATGGTTGTACAACCTGCCGTTGGTTGGGAAGCTGTCAATGAGGCCTTACGCGGTTACGGGCTGATGTTTGGCACGGATGCCGGCCCCGGTGCTCAAGTCGGCGGGATGTGTTCGTGCTGTTCCAGCGGGCTGGGCGCGTTCCGTTATGGCCCTATGCGGCACAATGTGCTTAACTTGACGGTGGTGCTTGCTGATGGCACTGTCATTAAAACTAAGCAACGGCCCAGGAAAACCAGTGCTGGCTACAGCCTTAATGATTTGTTTATTGGCTCCGAGGGCACCCTGGGCGTCATTACTGAGGTCACACTGAAGTTGAGTCCTGCTCCCAGTATTCGCAGGGTGGGACTCCTCACATTTGACAGGATCCAGGATGCCACGGAAACCGTGCAGGATCTGTTGCTTAGCGGGTTACAATTGGACGCCGTGGAATTGATGGACGATGTGCAAATGCACGTGGTAAACGAGGCCAACATCACCGAAAAGAAGTTCGATGTCGACCATACGTTACTTTTGCGTTTCGCGGGTTCGTCGGAAACCTCGATCAATAGTGAAATCGATATGGTTAAACAGATTGCTCAAAAGCATGCGCTTAAAAAGTTAACGTTTGCTCAAAATAAGGAGGATTCTGACGAGCTGTGGTCCGCGCGTAAAAACGCGTTGTGGAGCATGTTCTCGTATGCCTCTCCCAAGACGATATGGACCACGGATGTGGCTGTGCCCATTTCGAGTTTAAGTGAGATCATTCTCGATTCGCAGAAGTGGCTGAAAGAGGCGAACTTGACTGCTTCTATTATTGGCCATGTTGGCGACGGTAACTTCCATGCACTCATTGCTTATGATCCTCAAACCGAATATAGGGCTACCGAAGAGGTTGTGCGTAAAATGATCACCAGGGCTATCGAGTTAGACGGCACCTGTACGGGTGAGCACGGGATTGGTGTGGGTAAACGTCACGCCCTCTTAAAGGAGGTGGGACCGGAAACAATTGCCGTTATGCGCAGCATTAAGGGGGCATTAGACCCATACTCGTTGCTGAACCCAGGAAAGGTCTTCCAGATCTCGAAGGCAGACGTTCCGGATCATTCTCAATGATAAATGGCCAAAAAAAAGAAAACAAATGCATATATAATTGTAATTTAAGTCGAAGGGTCCTTGATTTTGTACTTGGCTAGAAGCTGGATGCACACCAGAACAAGTTTAGCAACCTCCTTATGGGCCGCCGGGTCCAATGTATCAATAAGCCCCTCCAAGTTCGTCAATCCCTCAAAGTAAATAATTCTCTCGGCAACCTCATCATTCATCTCGTCCGTGGTGACCTTAAGCATGATCTTTAAGGCGGTTAAAACGCGCACCAGCAAGTCATCATCTTCGAAATATAGAGCTAAAGCTCGGCTGAGCCCCTCAATACAATCAGTATTGTGGCCAATCTGTTCAGCAGCCGTCTCCCATTCCGCAAGAATGGCAATGGCCCCCGCAGCGGCTAACCGCGTGTCACGATCGGGAGACAGCACGCTGTTACCCAGCAAACTCAGCAAACCTTTCGACGTAGGATCACGCTGCAAGAAATGTTGCGCGCTTTGTGGAACCAACATCAGATTGCATATGAGCTCGATGGCAGACCTGCGAACAGTAATCACATCGCTGTTCAGCGCGTCCATCATCTTTGTCCACGCGTGTTTACTGATGGCAATTCTAAACGGCCGATCATCCACCACAGCCAGGTTCGTTAAGGCTCGCAACGCCTCAAACGTATCCAGGCTGCGTCTATCTGACTCCTTGTTCATGATTTGTTCAGTGAGCGGAGCAAGTACCACGGTCTTTGGAGCCTTCGCTGTCAGCGCGATATTGGGCTCTACGGAGGCCAAGATCTTGGCAATTGTTGCCGCTGCCACGGACCGCATGCGCGGGCTCAGCCGTTCAGGTTTGCTCTCGGTCCATAAATAGGTGGCAATGACCACGGCACCCTGAACCGCCAAGTTCTGTTTACGATCCTTCTGTTGATGGAAGCTCATTTCACGAAGCAAATAGGCTAACTGCACGCGCGTTTGCACGGTGAATTTCGTCGCGTTTAGTGAGATCCAGTTCAGCACGTTCGTGCTCAAGATGAGATCGCACACCGCGGCACTCTCTTTCTTGGCTTCCTGTTTCGCATCCTCGCCCTCCAAAACTACAGCATCAAACACCCCGCGGCCAAGCGTCTTGATGCGAAGGTGATTCTCCTGCTGCTCGCTTGGGGTAGGCTGAATGGGATATTTGACCAAATGGTACAGAATCGTGATGATCGGGTACGCGGTAGTCGACGGGTTCAATTGGATTAAATCGGCAAGCTTGAGAATAACGTCTTGGTCTCTCAGCTTCTTTTCATGAGCAGCGGCGTTCAAAGCTTTGGCTGCCGACTCCGGAGCGAAATCAGGATCGATGGTTGCCTCCCTAGCCGCTTTCGCCTCTTTTGTTTCCTTGGTTGCTTTCTCCAATGCAATTGCCGCTAACGATACGCGTTTACGGACCGCAGCCAGCATCGAAGTGCACACAAACCCTTCCAACGTCACCGACGTGATCTGTTGTTCAAAGATGTCTTTCGACAAGTCGTCCAGTTCTTCCTTGGCCTTATCAACGTCACCGGTTTGCGTGGTCACACCAGAAAGAATCTTTGCCCGCACAACTGCCGCTTCAAGGCTGCCATCAACAATGGCCAACTCAATTGTTTCCGAGAAAAACTGGGCGACTTTCATGCGGGAATCCTTGTCATTGCACAGCACCGAAAGCATAGTGAAAAACTCCACGGACGGTTCCTCAGGTGCTTTCATCTTGAACACGAGATCCTTGACTTCAGGGATGATGTCATACGTGGCAGTAACTGCCGAAAAGGCCTCGTCTTCACCACTGTACCGCTCCACGAAGTCCAGCACACATTGGCGGTGGCTCGCAGCACACGCCTTCACTACGATCAGCGCCAGTTTCTGCCAGTGATCGCCACCTTCAGGTTGCCAAATACTCGGCGGGGCAATGCCGACCCTTGTAGCACGCGTTTCGGCACTGCTAACGCTCAACGTGCGCCGGAACCGGCTTTTCGTTGTTCTGAAAGTCTTAATTGACTTCGCATCTCCTCCAGACTTGGCTGATTTGGCTGATTTGGCCGATTTGGCCGATTTGGCTGACTTCACTGACTTTGCATCGTTCTGGTCCCCAGCCTCATCGTCAATATCAAACTCATGGTCCTCGTCGAAATCGAAATCATCATCAACCGCTTCATCGTCGATTTCCTCGTACCCCAGCGTCAGGGTCCAGATCAGAATCTGCTCCATCGTTTCATTGGAAATCTTTTCCGGTTCCAATTTATTGCCAGCCAGCAGCCGGGTGAGCACAGTCAATGCCTCCTTCTGCATTTGCGAACCCGTCACCAGCTTAACGATTTGGTCGCGCAGCCTCGGTTCTTTATCGGCCAGCCACGACAACGCAGTAAAGTTCGGGTCGCTCGCAGTTTGCAAGTCTGGGAACACTTCTTCGAGCTTTTCCGGGGTTAAATACTCGACTAACCGCTTGCGGGATGCCTCGTTTGCCGCTAAATTCGTGAGGATCGGGCCATCGGTGAACTGCACGACTTCATCAAGAATTTCCGAAAGCTCCGTGCCGGTTTTGGAGCGCACTAAAGACGAAACATGTCCAATTGTCGGAGAAGGTCCAATTAACGCCATTGTTGGTTGTTAAACCCTGACTTGTCAATTCACTGTTGGTGCTAGGGCCACACTCCCCGATCTCAACCCAGTGTCGGTGGGCCAAAAAAAAAAACATAAGTCCGTAGGGAACGCCACCACTTGAGCCCTCTGTGAAAGGTCAATTAAGTCTGTGTAGCATTAATAAATAAATAAATATATGTGAAATGGCCCAACTATTTACTTCTTTTTCATTCTGATCCGGCACTGCGGGCAGTACCACGAGCCCTTCGGATCCTCAGTAAGACCAACACATTCCCAATGGAACCACTCAATCTCACAATTGGGCCCGTCACAGGCAATCATGTTGCCCAAGGACCCCTTTTTACAGAAACAGAACGACTCGTCGCCCTCATCTCCCGGACGCCGCTGCCGGGGCGAATCCAGTGCGCGTTTCAACATGACCTGGGCTGCATTCACGGCTGCACTGTTCGAATCTTTGCGAACTGTAGTCGATCCGCTGCGGGATGCTGCCGCTGTTGCTGCAGCATGCGCGCTGCGGGCCACACTGGCAAGACTCGCGCTGCTGTTGCTGTGGGAACCGCCTAAATTGCCCGTTGCTGCAGGGGTGGTGCCTCTGGTTACGGAGTTGGCCCGGCTATGTTGCGAAAGTCGTCTAGAGGCCTCGGTACTTACAGACTTGCGCGGCCGCGGCTGAGGCTGAGGATCCGGGGAGGCCGACGCCACCATTAACGAGTCGTCCGAGTCTAAAAAAGCAGGAGGGAGCACCCCTTCGGCCTCGAGCGCAGCTACATGGTGGTCAAGTTTGGCGACATGTTTGGACACAAGGTACATTCCCATGGTCGCGAGTTTGGTTTTTTCCTGCTGAAGTGAAATACATTCCTGAAAATCGCTGCGTATTTTCGGGTAGAAAGTCTGCTCTTTATTGAATTCGGAACTGGCACCATTACTTTGCACATATTTCTGGATTAGCCCGTCCTTCTGCTGGATGCGGCGTTGGGCATCGAGCAATTTCTGGTCCTTTAACCTGATTTCATCAAGAATAAATGCGAGATCGCCGGGCAATGTTGATAAGTCTGCTAAATAGTCTTCTAAAATACTCGCGATATCCATGGGTGTGAAGAATGCAATTAGGAGAGGCGGGGAGAGGCGGGGAGAACGGAAATTGACACACTCGGAGGCGAATTAGTTCAATTATAAACGGGCTTTTTACGCGATCTCAGCCAAGCTTTGCTCCTCAAAATTGCCGCCGCTATTCTTGATAACGTATCGTTAAGTTTTTCCCCCGTATGACGAAGATACGTGTTATGGGCATCGAGGCCGATTGACCAGCGGCGTGTGGCACGCAGTCGGTTGCATACCTTGGGGTTAGGTGTTGCTGAGGTGGCCCCAGGTGGGACGAATTATTACCGGTGGTGGGGATGCGTGGTGAGCGTATAGGGTTGTTGGATCAGCGCCCGTAACGCGTCCAGAATGCGGGGCGGCAGGGGAACTCAACAAAAAATACACGCACTCGTTAAGAACACCGCCCCTGACAGCGTTCAAAGGGTTCGTAGGAAGCGCGGACGGGGCAAAAAAAAACCTTGTGGAGGATAAACGTACCATTATATACAAACTTAGTATTACAGGCTGCCCTACGAATTATCAATGTATAGTGTGCATTGGTGGCACCCCCCCCCTCGGCGGCTGTAGTTTACTTTCTGCACATGCCGAGCCTGCGCCGACCTAGCACCGCGCTTGTTTTGTCGCGTGTGATCTGCTGACAAATACACGCCACTGAACGCCACAACCCTATATCGAGTGTGCACGCCCTGAAGGCAGGCTGGGGGGGGGGGGGGCAAAACTATCACAACGCCGCACAAGCACAAAAGTACTTGTTCAAAACCAACCCGGTTTGGCCGCCCCCAGTAGCATTTCACAGCCGGTTTCGCCTGCAGAAATCAATACCCGTGGGGACACACGAAAGTACGTGCTTTTCGTGCTCGATTGTCCGGTTCCCGTGATTTTGATCTAAACACTGCTGTTACTGGCTTAGCATCGCATTAAATGAGCCCCACATTGAGTCCTGAACAGGCTCCCACCCCAGCACATGAGCTAACCGGCGGTTTGCACGCACCGGCCGTCGCGTCGTTCGCTCCAGGAGCTACCACGCGGATTGTTCCTAATCAGACTGCGAACGGGTCTGCTGCTGCAGCTAACTTGCCGCCAGTGGTACTTCCGCTGACCCAAGATGAAACTGACGAGGACAGTCGCGCGGCATCGCCGGCCTCCACGTCAACCGACCTGTCTCGGCAAAACTCGCCGGCAGAGCACCCACCTAAGGTTGTGGCGCCACCTAAGGAGCCTGAGCAGTCGCCAGTATACCCCATTTCGACTTTGCTGTCGGCAGCGGCCGAAGAGAGCCGTAAAAACACCGTTTCTCCGGATGCCATGGAGACCGACAACATCAGCGAGTATACAACGGCGAGCGCCAATGCAGGCTATTTTCTCGAGAGTTGTGACTCCCCGAAACCTGTGAGCTCCTCAGGTGCCACAATTGTCGGGTCGCCCAATGAACCTTCTAAGCCTTTAGCTGAAGTAGAAGCAAACACCCCTAAGAATTCTGCATCAACCACCCCGACAAATGCCGCGAAGAAATTGGCATCGCCAGCTTCTAAGCACCAACAATACTATTGTTACATGCCGGTCCCCACGGGCCGGTACGACATGCCGTACACTTACAATTGTTTGGAGGTGCCGACTGTCAATGGCGTGCCGCAACTCCCGCCGTTGCCGTTTCCGCTGCCACCAGGGATGCCGCCGCCGATGATCTGCCCGGTACCGGCCGGAATGCCGCCGCCCACGGTGGCCCCTCCTCCGTCGTCAATGCCGAGTTACCTCCAGGGGCAGTCGGTACCGTCAAGTAATAACTTGATGGGCAGTATGCCGCCGTACTATCCGCAGATGTATCCTCCCCAGATGTCCATGGGCTACCAGATGCTGGGTGCTATGAACGCACCGGGGTGGCCGAATGTCGGTATGCCACCGTATGGATCTCTCCAGGGGACTTCTCAGGGTGCCAATATGCCGTTGCAAGGCCTACAGATGCCATTCCAGGGCTCTCAAATGCCATTCCAGGGCTCTCAGATGCCATTCCAGGGCTCTCAGATGCCATTCCAGGGCTCTCAGGTGCCATTCCAGGGTTCGCAGTCGATGAAATTACCGCAGGGCTCCACGACGGGCACCACGACGGGCTCCACAACGGGCACCACGACGGGCACCACGACGGGCTCCACGAAGGGCTCCACAACGGGCTCCGCTACGGGCTCCGGTACAGGCTTCTCGACAGGCTCTGCCGCGACAGGTTCCGCGATGGGCCCCCCGACCGGCCCGCCTTTGGCACCGGGGTGGCCTTCATACCTGTCGAACATGGCAAACCGTCTCAATCAACCTGGTAACCTTAAAAACACCAATACTTCCCCACCGTTTAACCCAATCGGCCTTCAAAGACCAACTAATAACCTCAATGCGGGACGAACGGTGCCGCCTGCGACCTCTACGCCGGCTGCTTCCAATTGGAACAGGAAACCTACGAACACCGGGCTCGATTCGATTGAGAGTGCTCTGGCTCTAAGCAATTTGAAAAATAAAGCTGCTGGTTCCGGGCCTGATGGTCCAGCTACCAGTTCAGCTGCCGGTCCAGCTGATGGCCGGTTTGGTCCAGCTACCAGTCAAGCTAACGGTCCAGCCACGAGTCCGGTTGATGGTCAAGCTAAGACCACAATTTATGGTCCAGCCAAAAACCCAGCTGTTACTACCGGTAAGAACGCACCTATTCCTATTGCTCCTGCTACTTCCCGAACTAGTAACCCGCCGCCATTGACTTTAAAGGAGATGAAACGGTTCAGTGCAAGGACCAACGACATTGATAAGCCTCATTTGTGCACAATGAAGGACAATTGGGGCCGCACTTGCCGGCAAAGCTTCTCGCGACCTTACGATTTGTTAAGACACCAAGCAACCGTACATGGTGCTGGTGGAGGCCGCCTGTTTAGCTGCATGCTGTGCCATAAAGCCGAGCCTAAACGGTTCAGCCGGCATGACTCGTTGGCACGGCACATCCGTCGTATGCACCATATGGAACCAAGAGCTGCCCGTAAACTTGTGGACAAGGAAATTCAACGCGATAGGCTGCGGGCGTTCATGGACCGGTCCTCAAATGAATCCATTCCGTCGATAACCGCACCCAAACTGCTCAACGCGTTTTTCGTGCATGAGGACCGCACGAAGGCCGCGAATTCCGACAATGAAAGTTCCGATAAGTCCGAGGACCGTCAAGCTGAAGAAGAGGACAACTACGAAACCGAGTCTGAAGATGGGACTCGCGAGATGTCGGAGTCTCCTGCCGGTCAAAGACCTTCGCAGCAGCAGCTGGCCCCGGTTAAAAGAGTTGTAACTTGATATAAGTACCATCTAATTAAAACTGGATAATCAATTAAAAACGGGATAATCAATTAAAACTGGATAATCAATTAAAAAATGGATAATCAATTAAAACTGGATAATCAATTAAAAAATGGATAATCAATTAAAAAATGGGATAATCAATTAAAAAATGGGATACTATGGTTTAGTTTTGGCCAAAACCGGTGGATACGGGGGCTGATATGAGGTGATTAATGGTATGTTTAAAAGTTTATTTGTGATCATCCTTAACGTCGTATTCCATGCCATCCTGGTCGGGCCGCCTTTGGTATACCGCCGGGGGCGTCGGGACACCGCCGGGCTGGTTAATCCAACGGCTCTGCAGGGCCAAAATGTAATCGCGTAATTCCTGGTTCTCCGAACGCAAAGCTTCCATCGTTTCCTTGACCTGCTTCAGCTCGGTGACCTTCGCTTCGAGATCCTTAATGTACAGCTCCTTCCTTTGCCGGAAGGCCCGCTGAGCCGCGCGGTTCTGCTGCGCGCGCTTCGACTGCGACAGCGGACGCGACCGGCGCCCATTCAGTGGCTGATCCACCGGCATCATTTGATTTGTGGGATCATGAACCGACTGGGCGACGGCAACCGCCTCTGTGTAGTCCGGCTGCTGGAAAGTTGGGTCAATTTGGTTATCGCCGGGTAGTGGCTTAGTTTCGTCTTGAGGAGCCCAGTGTGTGTATGCTGCGCTTTCCATCGGTAATAATCCTTTCCTAATCGGCTGTCGTAAGGAAATAGGTAAGTAAGTAAAAGTTTGGGAGGAGGGCTGAGTCACCACTAAGTGAGGCCGGGCACCCACCACCATTCTCCCCCCCCCCCCCCCACCGCTAGGCAAGATCACTGATTAAACACTAAAGACCTAACCCTCATCACACTGTGGCAAATACCGTCAGCGGCGGGATTCACCGGGATTCATGTTACGCCACCGCAAGCGTCTCGATACCATAAATTTCACTTTTTGGTGACACCTAAGAATACGTGCTGTGGGTTTTTACGTCCTTTTAGTAGAATTAAACATTTTTTACCGGCGATTGCCAGGTCTCGCCAGTGATAATCCAGGGTAAGGTCTAAAGCAATCTGTTTGCGCCATCCCGCTTAAACGATATCGTGAGTCCACGCAATATGATACGCCTTTGCTAGTGGAAATACCAGCGCTGAACAATTCCGGGAGAAGCGGTGCGTGGCCGGTCTGTGCCAGTAAATTGTTACTTTGAGTTTCTGGATGATCTAACAATGTAGTAATTATTTCAAAATTGGTGCTTTTTAAGTGCTTTATATGAAGTAATCCGTACAGTCAGATGGGAGGGTGGTTATAAATTACCTTTCGCGTGAATCCGCGCCATTCCGTAAGTAACGCTATTACATAGAAACTTTGCCGTGCAAATTAACGGTTTTTAGCCGCTTTAACACCAGCACAAATACGATTACACCTTGTGAATTTCGGTGCCAACAAAACCATCCCCCGAGGATACATGATATTGCTACACTATGTTACCCTTACCGCTACCGACGGAGCTGTAGGTGGTCGGTTAACCACGTACGCGTGCCGTTAATTAGATTACCCCAGTAATGAAACGTAAAGCTCGGCAAGACGATGGTACTAATGCGATTCCGAGCAATGACTCTATATATATGACGCCTCCACCGAATGCTCGTGTAAAGAGGTCTGCCTTGACGCTTTCTTCAATTGTACCAAAATCACAACTAACACTCGACGCGTTTTTAGGTTTGCATGACCGGCCGGTGAAGCTGGACTTAGCTGCAAATCATCATCGGCCCAGTTTAGAGCCTCAGGTGTGTGCTGATTGTTTCACAACGAGCACCGATCTGTACGAAATACAGCCCTGTGATCTGTGCGATCGGCCGGTGTGCCGGCTTTGCTCGGTTCGTCAAACCGGAGTTAAATGCTTAGAATGCCGTTGTTAAGCTATGCTTTTATATAATATTTATTCTCCTTTACGAGTTTTGTATACTTGGCAAGCCTTCTGAAGCCTTGATGTTAGGTTGCGCGCCCATATAAGCCTCGTAAGCCCGCCCATTTATTAATTTCCAAACAAAAATTTATATGCATGTTAAAAGGATGGGCGAACGGTTGTGTCAGGGGGCCACTGCTGAACTGGGAACCACCTTAAGTAATTCGGTAATTAGAGAATGTAAGTGTATAAAAAAGGGCGAGTCTGATGCTAAACAAATATGCTCATCCATAAAGGCGCAAACCCGCATCAAAATAAAACTAGTGCCGATTTTTCCGGTCCCCAGCTCCGTTTGTGACGTACGTTTCTTTTGATAACGCACCCCAGTATATAGGGTTGCCGCTACATGGCCGGCGCCCACTATAGGGTGCGGTATAAGGTGCGGTGGCTTAAGGGTGTAGGGATAATTGGGAAGGCAAGGGAATTTATAGGGCCACCGGGGGCGGTCCATATAGGGCGCAGGTTGGTAACACGGCAGCACTACCCTCACGATTACCTTATACCTGTTAACCAACATCCACCCACGTCGTTGGCTGAAGCAAAGGCATCCTGGCAAGATGCAAAAGCTCGTCAAGGGGGCGACGAAGCCAAAGAATACCGCGCCGAAGGCCAAGTATGTCGAGCCCATCCTTGCCTCGACATATGAGGGCGGCCACGACTTCGAAGTCGTTATGGAATCGCTAACAAAGGTGATCCACAGCCGAAACGGGGCGTGGCCATCCATATATAAAGCCCTCATCGTGATCCACATCATGATCAGGGAAGGAACCGAGGACGTGGCCCTTGAATACCTTGGTCGGCACCCGAGAATGCTCGACGTTGAAGACCCATTGCACCGCGCCCCTGCCATGGGCCGCTACGCCCGCTACCTCTCCATTCGTGGGCAAGAGTTCAAAGAAACAAAAGTCGATTATATTAGATACAAAACGCGCCAGGGCTACTCGCGGCTGCATTCTTTGCCCGTGCAAAAGGGCTTGATGCGTGAGTGCAGCTCTGTTTTGGTGCAGCTCGAAGCCTTGATGAAATGTCACTATGAGGAACAGGATATCGTTAAAGACGACGTGCTGCTCATGGCGTTTAGATTGCTCGTGCACGACGCCCTCAGCCTGTTCCAAGTACTGAACGAGGGCGTTATTAACTTGTTGGAGCATTTCTTCGAGCTGTCAAAACCCGATGCTGAGCAGGCTCTGGATATATACCGCGGGTTTCGCCGGTTAACTGCCAAAGTGATCAGCTACCTCCGCGTGGCGAAAAACTTGGAGTTTAAAACGATGTTGCATGTCCCGAACATCAAGCATGCACCAACGTCACTGGTGTCTTCGCTAGAAATGTACCTGAGCGACCCCGAGTTTGAAACTAATCGGCGGCAGTACTTGGCAGAGAAGCAGGCGCACAACCTTAAACGGTCGCAGAGCGAGTCGAAGCGTACAGCTGACCGCGAAAAGGTGCAGCGTAGTGCCTCGGCTGCCTCAGCACCGGCTCCGCCAGCAACTACGAGCCCAACCACGCAGATCCCGGCGCAATTGTTGCAGCCGCAGCAAACGCAGACGATCTTGAGCCCGGCACCGGCACAACCGGCGACATTTCAGCAGCCGCAGCCACAATTGCAGCAACCAACCTTGCAACAGCCGCAATTGCAGCAGCCGCAATTGCAGTCTTTGGATGCGGGCAACCCGTTCTGGCAGTCTCAGCAGGAAGCGTCGGCCATTCAGTCCGCGGACACGCAGGCCCAGCTGCAGATGCAGCAATTGCGCCAGTTACAGATGCAGCAGGTGGAGCAACAGGAACGCATTCGGCAGCAGATCGCTCAGCTCGAGCAGCAGCGCACGATGCAGCCCTTAGTGCAGCAAATCACGCAGCCCCAGCAGTACGCATTTGCTCAGCCCCAGCAGTCACAAATTCAACAGGTTCCGCAGCAGATGCAGCCTTTGCAGCAACAGTCTTTGCAGCCGCAGCCTTTGCAGCAGCAGCCTTTGCAGCAGCAGCCTTTGCAGCAGCAACCTCTTCAGCAGCAGCCTTTGCAGCAGCAACCTCTTCAGCAGCAGCCTTTGCAGCAGCAACCTCTTCAGCAGCAGCCTTTGCAGCAGCAACCTCTTCAGCAGCAGCCTTTGCAGCAGCAACCTCTTCAGCAGCAGCCTTTGCAGCAGCAGCTCACGCAACCTCTGCAGCAGCAGCTCACGCAACCCACACAATATGTGACGCAGCCGCTAACGCAGCAGCCGACGCAACAACAATACTTAGAACAGAACCATACGGGATTCGAGTTCGGGCTTAGCCCCCAGCAGCAGCAGCACACGGCAGCCGGTCATTACGCCCAGCACGCGCAGCCTGTTCAACCCCAGCCAGCGCAGCTGCCGCAGCAGCAATTCCAGTCCGTCCAGCCTTTGCAACCGCAGTCGACGGAGTACAATCCATTCAAGCGCACGCAGTCGAGCGCCGGCACACCGGCTCCTGCCTTCTCCACGGAACCTGTAATGATGTCAGGGACGGGTATGAACCCGTTCAAAGCGCAACAGAACCAGTTTTCTGCCCAGATGTCCGCTTTAGATGCAGTGGGCAACCAGATGCAGCCGAGCCTTATTGATTTTGGCCAGCCCCAAACATTCCAGGCCACGGGGACCAACCCGTTTAGAACCTGAATCTTATGTATTATTGTAAAATTAGCACATTTTTACCAAAGTTAGTATAGCTGGATATAGGTACTGCCGGGTGGTGCAGTTCAGCTCCACCGGCTCGTAGATGGGTAAGGGTGCTGTTGGGAGCCTGGGTGGGAGGGCTCGGGTACTGAAGCCCTGAAAATTTCACTCGCCTTTTCACAAGTGTACGCAATGGACGTGAAGACAAGTGAGGTTGACTTCACGGATCTTGAGGCGAAATACGCCGTCAATGACACTTTCATACTCCCGTATGACCGCTTCGTCTTTGTAGATGGTCTTCCTGTTGTTCCCGAGTCTAAAGTCGAGAAGCTCATTAAGGTACTCGCCAAACAGTTTTCGAAGGTGGCACCGCTCGCTGGCGACGAGGCAAAGGCGTTTGTTATGCCTTTGGACCTTGAAACTAAAACCTCTCAGGGGTTCGCGTTTGTGGAGTTCAAAAACGACCATGATGCCGGCGAGATCTGCAAGGCCTTCAACCACAAGAAATTAGATGCCAAGCACACATTGCTGGTGGACCGGTTGTCCACTGTTGAAAAATACATCCAAAAGAACGTGAGCGACAAGGATTTTGTCGAGCCGAAGGTGCCTGCTTTCAAGCCTTTGCCGCATCTGCGGTCGTGGCTCACTGATCCGCTGGGCCGCGACCAGGCAGTGATGCATGCCGAAGATGGCGTCAGTGTTTACTGGTTCCGTAAAGATAGTGCTCCCCAAGTGGCCTACCCAGCAAACCCGCGGTTTACCGATAGTTACGTTAGGTGGTCACCCCTCGGTACTTACCTTCTGTCGATGCACCCGCAGGGCGTTGCTTTGCACGCCGGACCTAATTTCGACGTGGTGGCTCGTTTACCGCAGCGCGATGTCCGGTTAGTGGATTTCAGTCCCGATGAGAAGTACCTGGTGACTGGTGCCGCCACCCCGATCAAGGCCGGGTCGGGTCCCTTTAAGGAGACCGACGAGGGCAACAGTATTGTTGTGTGGTCAATTGAGACCCAAAGTGTGATGCGGTCGTTCCCGTTACCTCCTCAGAAAGACGCTGGAGCCCCGCCGCCGTGGCCCGCGTTCCAGTGGAGTGCAAACTCGCAGTTCTTTGCCCGGATTGCCCAACCAAACACTTTATCGATTTACGAGTCGGCAACTTGTAGTTTAGTCGGTAAAAAGTCGCTTACAATCGCGGGAATCTCCGGGTTCTCATTCGCACCGGCCACCATCAACGGCCTGCAATTATTGGCGCTGTGGACACCCGAGGCTGCAAGCAAAACAGCAAGGGTGTGTATTTTGAATGCCGCAACCAAAGAGATTGTGCATAACCGATCATTGTTCAATGTTTTGCGGGTAACTTTTTACTGGCAAAACGAGGGCACGTTTTTGTGCAGCAAAATCGACAGGTTAACCAAGAACAAGAAGGCAATGACGTCAAGTTTAGAGATTTACCGCATGGCCGAGAAGTCGATGCCCATTGAAGTATTGGATTTCAAGGAAACCGTCTTGGACTTCGCGTGGGAGCCGCGGAGTGATAGGTTCTCGGTGATTTCGTACTTCGAGGCGGCAGCAGTACCCTCTCCGGATGACCAGCTGGCCACTCCCGGTGTGGGGCCCATTAGGATGAACCCGGCGCGTAATGTCCTTAGCTTCTATGCTTTGGAGCGCCAGAAGAAGCTGCAGGGTACCTGGAAAGAGGCGAACCGGTTTGTCGAACGCGGCGTCAGTATAATGAAGTGGAACCCGCGGGGCCGCTTTTTGGCCGTGGCTGCACCTGGCGGCCGGTTTTTTGTTGAGTTTTGGGATGTCGAACATGAACAGGCCATCCCACCAGCGGCCAATTGTTCTACCCCAGCAGCTGCGGACTTGCCGATCAATGTTTGTTTCCTTAAACGCGGTGACCACATGACTGCCGAGCAGATGTCGTGGGATCCCAGTGGCCGGTACATGCTAACCGTTCCTGGTCCTGCCCCGGCTGGTAGTGGCGGCGGGCGTGCTTTCGTCATTTGGGACATCACCGGCAACGAGCTGCGGAGACAGAACGTTGAAGGTTTGAAGGCCCTTATTTGGCGGCCTAGGCCAGCATCGATACTGCCGAAGGATGTGCGTAAAAAGGTTGGTAAAGAAGTTAAGAAACTCGGCGTGGAGTTCGACCAGGAGGATGCGATGCTGGCTTCTGAAGAATCTGAAGATCTCCGTCGCAAGCGGAACGCAATCATGACTGAATGGAGGAACTTCAGGCAGCGTGTGCGGCCGATCCTGGCCAAGTACGGCATCGTGCCTGATGAAGACCGTCTTGCAGTTAAGGATGGTGAGGTGTATTTCAAGAAGATTACCATTGTTGAGGAAGTCGAGGAGGAGGTTTAAAAAAAAGTATATATTTAAGTATCACGTTTGCACACGCTTGTGACTTACCTTCCCAATGCAGGCGAGTTATGCCTAATGTAGGTGGTATTAGGGTACGGGCTGCCAATGAAGGTCTGCGCACTGTTCCCCGGCCAGGGATTCCAACGAATTGGGGCACTGAAACAGCTGGCAATAGATCATGCTGCAACTGTTAAACCTCTGATTGAGCAGTGCGACGCTACGTTGCCCGGTTTGGGACTTGGCGATCTGCTTTTAGGTAAAATTGAAGCAGATGTCACCCCCACCGAGATCGCCCAGCCGCTGTTACTCGCAACGAGCATCGCACACTATGAAGTCGCCCGTCAAGCCAATTTGGTGGAACCGAGCTATGCAATGGGCCACTCATTGGGCGAGTATTCGGCGTTTGTGGCGGCTGGGTTGCTGCCGTTCACGAGCGGGCTCAAGCTGCTCAGAGCTCGCGGGGAGGCCATGCGGGATGCCGGGAGTGCCGTTGGAGTGCCGAATGGCATGTCCTTGTTGATGAAACCGCGGAATTGCAGTGACGCCGAGTGGATTCATGCTGTTAAACAGGCCACTGCCAAAAACAATGTCGACATTGCCGCCTACAATTCGCCGTCGTCAATCTTGATCAGCGGGGTTAAATCGCAATTGGAAGCGGTGATTTCAACGTTAAAGGAAGAACTGCCTGGTTTCCGGTTTATTATTAAACCATTAGCGGTTTCAGCGGCGTTTCATTCCCGGCACATGCAGCCGGCTGCCCAGCAACTAAAGGCGCTCGTGGATGCCACTGAATGGAACGATATCGCGCAAGCGAAATTCCCGGTTGTGTCCAATATTACGGCTAGGCCATACACCTCACTAGATGAAATTAAACAGAGTTGTGTGCGCGCTTTAACTGAACCCGTGAAATGGGCTCAATCCGTGGAGTTTGTTGCCGACAAAATTGACGAGTTCGACTCGTTTGGTGGGGATGTCGGTGCGTTGATGGCGAAATTTATCGCGAAGCCGAGCCATGTCTACACATAATGTATATATATATATATAAATCAAGGTTGTTTACTCCGTGAATCCTGCTTCTTCTGCCGTTTGAACTCAGCAATTTCGTTTTTGAGCGCTAAATTAGGCACGACATCCTCGATTTTCAAAGGAACACGATTAAATGGGTCTGTGGGGTCGCTAAGGAGATGCGTCTTGATGGTGCTGAGGTCAATATTGACCTTAGACGTCGGCAATATTACGGGGTCCTCCATCAACGTGAACATGAGCGGGTCGAGGTACTCATCAGGAATATCGTCACCGAAGTCCTCTTCTTCCTCTTGGGTTTCCTGCCACGCAACCAGAGTTTTCTTAGCAAGAGCGGCGAAATTGTCGAGATCTTGCGGCGAGATCAGGTCGTGCGACTTTAAAATGCGAATCGCGCGCTGGAAGTTCTCGTCATTATACGACCGCTCGTCCTTGGATAATGCCTTGGGGAACGGCGGCTCGTTCGCCATGCAAAGGTACACCTTCACCAAATCGGTGAGCAGCATGCGCGGGTTGAACCCATACTGGGCGGGGTTCTTCACTTTCAGCTCGCGGCACCGGGGACCTACGAGGGCCGCCAAGTTATAGTTCAGCATGATGGCAAACCGGTCCACGATTTCGGGCGTGGCAAAGATGTGGGGCACACTACCAGTGAACGTACCTAGAAGTGACACAAACGAGTTTGACAGCCCCAAGTAGTTCTTGACTTCCTTTGCCAGCGTTCGCAAACGGGCCTCGGGACTCGTGTCCTCTGGTTCTTCTTCGTCATTGTCTTCGTTAGCATCACCTTCGTTAGTAGTATTGTCAACCGCATCTCGCATCTCGACGTCGCCGTCAGCGTCACCAGCAGATGGTGGCCCCGCATTGCCATTGGCCAGCTCAGTCTCGAGTTGGTTGATGAGGTGCAGCTTCGTCAGTGCCTCATCCAGCACGAACGTCGCGTCATTCAGCAACAACGCAACAAACTTAACGAAAAAGTCGGACTTCGCTTCACTTTCATGCATAAGCTGGCGGCTGTAATGCGGATCGCGCCAAAGCACCGTTAAAATATGCGCCACGAGGTTGCGGGTAGTGAACTTTTCGTAAAACTGGGAAGAACGGCCCGTGTGCTCTATATCGATGAAGATAGCCATGAGCGCCGGCAGCAAGTATTGGCGGCACGTTTCCGAAGTGGTGAACAGTGGGGAGAAAGGTCCTGGGGTCTGGTGGCCGTTAACATACGTGATATCTGTGCCGCCATAAAACAGCATCTCGACAACTTTGCTGCGGAGGTACGGATTCCTCACAACTTGAGGACTGCTCATGAAGAATATCGCACTGTTTACCAAGATCTCGCCATGAACGGCCATCTCCGGTTTCCGAATAAACGTGTTTGAGCGCATCACAAAGCTGGCCACTGCCGCAGGAGTCTCCAATATGAATTCCGGGTAGCTTGCAAAACTTTCCGGGACTTCGTGGTCCCAAGCAGCACAAACTTTCACCGGCACGGCTCTGTTCTCAGCAGCATACATATCGAAGGCTAGCAAAAACTGGCAGAATTGCAGCAGCGGGGCCATAAACTGCGCGTCGTTAATCCTAACCGTCAACGTAGCTACTTGGCATTTCAGCTGGGCTACGCTGGTTCTATACTGCTTTAAAACCATCTGTCGGAGCGCCGGCGACAGGGCCCGCACCTGCGGGTTCTCATCGTACGAAGCCAGCATCTGCTCCGTATGCTCGAGCTGCCTTCTAAATGACCCATCCAGGCACTGTACAGTGGCATTCACGGCGTACGTGAGGTACCCAATAGTGAGAAAGAAGCACTCGGTCACGAAATTCAGCGCCTGTTTACTTTCCTGCGAGTTAAATGGGGCATCCTGCTGGGCTAATAGCTTGGTTTCATCGGAAATATTGTAGCTTTCGTAGTTGGCGAAATAATCGACGTTGATTTTGGCCAATTGCTGCGGCAGGTTCGCCTCATCCAGTTTCACAAACGGTTCGGCCAGTTTCAGCAAAACTTTGAACGCGCACAGCATGAAATGCAGTGAGTTCGTGTGCTTTGCCGAGCGGACTGTGGCCATCTGGCCATGGTTACAATCGAGCACAAACACGAACCATTCCAACACTAACCGACGAATTTTCGCATTTTTACGCACGAGCCTTTGCACAAGTTGGAACTGCAATCCTTCTAAAAGCGAGGAAATAATCAAGGTTCCGTCCCGCGCGCGGTCCTCTAATTCGTTTACAGGCGTTTCCCCGATCAAATCCACATTTGTATCCGCTAACAAGTTGTTCGTGGCATCTCCGAGGTTCATAACATGGCCCAACAGAGTCCTTTCACTAACAAACTTGTTAGCCACACCTTTCTGTTCACACATTTTCGCGCGCTGAGAACGATCAGGTAACTTAAGAAAGATCTCAGCCACCTCGGGCAAGTCTAAAACAGCTTCCAGCAGTTGGAAAACAGTGGCCAGCTGCAAATCGCCGAAACTGAGCGTCGCCAGTAACCCACTAATTCCCTGCAGCAAAATTTCAAGCTGCTGCTCGTCCCCTGCATTCGTGGCATATTTAAGCAGTTCAATCACGAATTTTTCGCTGTAAATTTGCGAATTTAATGCCGATTTGAGGCAATCCGAGAGCGAGCTGGACACCTCGTCTTCAGGGTCGGCAGTGGCACAAATGTACGCCAGCAGAATGATCTCGCGCTCTACTTTAGTAGCAACTTCAGGTAAACTACGTTCCAGTGCAGAAACGCGGAAGAAGCAGCCCATAAGGTACTCCAGGGAATCTCCACCACCGGCTGGCCTGTCGATGATTTGGTCCCATAAAATAGCCTCGACGCCATCATCCATTTGCTCGGACCAGTTGCTGCGCACCTTGTCTTCTTTGACCCCCAAAACGTAGCTCGGACTGGATGTTTCCGCATTCTTGGCGGATTGCAGGGTGTGAGCCTTCGCTAACTTCACAGGCTTCACTGTAGCCTTCACAGGAGGTGCTTGCACGGAAGGTGCTTGCACAGAAGGTGTTTGCACAGAAGGTGCTTGCACGGAAGGTGTTTGCACAGAAGTTGGTGCTACTTTTGCGTTGGTTAAAGCCGCATTGGGTGCATTGGTCGCATTGGGTGCATTGGGTGCACTGGGTGCACTGGGTGCATTCGTGGTTGCACCGGCATTTGCCGGCCCAGCAGTGTTGGCAGCCTCCTGCTTTTGCCGCTCCTCAAGCTGCGCAAGACGTTGTAAACGGCGTTTACGGATATCATCGTTCATGGTCAACCGTTTGTGGAGTGGCCTAGGGTTCGGCACGTCAAAGCCACACTGTCGCACACGCTACCACCAATTTAATGGTTATTTATGTAGGTTTACTATGTATATACGTGGATTACTCCACCGTCTCGTTCAAAGACTGTTTAACGAACGAGGCAATTTCGAGCGGCGGGCGGAGAACCACCATCGTGCGCACGAGTTCCAGAACCTCCTTGGGTTTGATGCTATTCTCATAAAAGTTGAGCAGTTCCATGGGATTCGGGTACGAGCTCAGTGCCCGGTAGAAGGCCAACGCGGCATCAACATACTTCCCGCTATTCGTGAGCTGGTCAGCTCTCGCGACTTCGCCCATGAAAAAGGCCTCCCGCAGCTTTAAATCGGAAGGGACCGGAGCTGTGACAAACGAAGCTTCAATAAGGTCCTTGAGATCCTCAAATTGCTGCTTTTTCGCCTCGCGCTCGGCCTTAACTTTTTCCTGGTAATATTTCTCGTTTTTGGTGCGGAGCTCGCGGCGAAATTCGGGAGAATGGCGGCGCTGGTAGTCGAAGTAAAACAGGTACGATAAAACGCCGACGGCAAGTGCGCCGGTGGTGATGGCGGTGGTTGATGGCATATGAAAAATTCCCCAGCTCAGCAAGCAGTTTTTCAGGGTGCTGGGTTCGGCAGCCACTGTGTCCCAGCATGCCAATTCGAAACACGCACCATGGCAACTTAATGTAGTGTAGACGGGGGGGGGTGAAGTATTTAGTACATTTATATATTTAGTGGGCAATATATATGTAGCTGAATTTTGGCGGCATGAAATGCGATTTAAATGGCGTTTGTGGTCCCCACTGTGTGAGTCACGTTATTAGACCCGCCCGGACCGGCGATAAGCAAACTGTATAGGCGATGTCACTTCCAAAAGCAGAGACTCTGCAGTTTCTTTCTGCTAAGGACCGAATTTCCGCTCTGAATTTACTATTTGAGCCGTGCGATGCTTTAGTACAGCTGGTACTCCCGCTAACCGCCGACCCTTCAATAACGAGCTGGCCCGCGTTAATTGAGCAAGTCCGAAGCAAACTACACACGTTAAATACCCGGGACCCGCGTGTTTCCGAGATCGTTGCGGCCCATCCACGTTTAGGAGCGCAAAAGGTTGACAGCACGCAGTCCCAAGCCGAACAGGCGAGTTTGCATGCCAGTGCCGAGGAAGCAAGGCTGCTAACCGACGGAAACGCACTTTACGAACAAACGTTTGCAGGACTGCGGTACGTGGTGTTTGTGGCCGGCCGCTCGCGCCCGGAAATCCTTAATGATTTGCATTCCCGCGTTGCCGAAAACAATTACGATTTAGAAGTTCAGCGCGCGTTTGATGCGATGTGCGACATCGCGCTTGATAGGCAGTCGAAACTGCCGCATGTACCTAGCAAAATATAGCATATACCATACGTAACTGCCAATCATAAATAGAACGTACCATTATAAAACACAAGTGCACCATAGAATGACAATTGCCCATAAAATGCGAGGTATATTTACTGTGCTATATATGCTGTAGCGTATCTAAAGCGCATACCTATAGCGTGTCTTCAGCGTATACTTTGAGTATACTGTGCGTATCTATAGCGTAAACTATGCTATAGGATGCCAGTAGAATACATGTAAACCGAACAGAACTTTTATTTTTACCCCCCCCCTAAAGGAAGTAATCCGGCGTCTTCCTGCTTACACTAGGTTCATTTGCTCTTGGGCATGGATCGTACTGCAAAAACGAGGTGTACAGATCCTCATCGAGTTCCATAATGGACGCCAAGTTGCCGCAGCGGTAGCAGTAGTTCGGCGCACTGAAAATTGTCACTACTTGCTGCTCGTGGCTCCATGCATAACCTTCCATAACGAGCTGGTGGGCCCTGGAAATAAGCTGGAGGTTATTCCGGTGATTAAACTGCTTGCTGATGTCCTGACCAAAGGTAAACCCGGCCCCACGCGGCGAAACTCCCCAGTTTGAACGCTCATCCGGATCACTCCACAGTAAATCGCTCATGGGCCCGTCATGAGGCACCTCCTGGAACCGGTTCAGGCTCCTAATATTATCTATGGAATCGATGCTGGGGCTTAGCCCACCATGAAGGCAAAATATCTTGTTGTCCACCAAAGCGGTAATGGGGAAATAATCGAACAAATCGGTAAACATTCGCCACACCGACGCACTGCCGTATTTTCGCAAACATTCGTCATAAAACCCGTAGACCTGGGTGGTTTGTCGCGACTCGTGGTTCCCTCGCAAAATCGTGATGCGTTTCGGGTACCTTACTTTCATCGCCACTAAATAACTAACGCTCTCGACGGAATTGTACCCGCGATCGACATAGTCGCCCATAAATAAGTAGTTTGTGTCCGGACAGGGCCCGCCAACGCTGAAAAGCTCCATCAAATCGTGGAACTGGCCGTGTACGTCGCCACACACAGTTACTGGCGCCTGCACGGGCTGCACGTTCTGCTCAAACTGCAGCACGTCCTTGGCCATCGTGCACAGCTGCTGCACTTCTTTTTCCGTCAGCGGTTTACATTGCTTCAGCGTCTCTAGCCACTGATCAAGGTTTGCGTGGCTTATCTCTCCACCGGTGAGGCAGTTCGACAGCAAGCTGTCGCCATCGTCCATATTCACGTCGGGGTCTATTTCCAATGACATTTTACAGGGTACCGCGGCGTTCAAGTGGGGTGTAACGGGTTGACCTTCCGTGTTAATGCCGGTTTATTATTATTATTCACCTTTTAGTACGTTAAAAACGCCCCGTGGTGTGTTTCCAGAGTGGGCCAGGTGACAAAGCCGAAGAGATGTGGATGGGGGGTGGGTGATTTGAAACCCTCGCTCCACACTCAGCAGTTTAGAAAAGCCTCCTTGCCCTGGGTGCATATCTTGGGCTGGTAAACACCGATCACATGGTTTACGCGTATCGCGTCATGCGCTGATTACGGCCCTGGGTAGCATATTTGCCGTGGAGGGGGGGGGGTTTCGTGGCAAATGCTAGTGGTCGTGCTGTTCGCCATACGTTGCCGAATGGGTAAAAGGTACAGAGTTTGGAATACTGTTAGTGTCTTTTAGTTATATTTAATTTGCTGTATACATCATCGCTGCTCCCTTTATATGTCGTTCAATTTTAATCCGTGCGTATCGAAGGTGCGTGCCATCCACGGACTGGATCCATTGTTTGAAGTGAAAAGAACCAAACGCATTGAGCTTCCATATGAACGCTACGCACATATGATACCGCAGCAGAACGCATATACGCAAATCGACCCGCGATTTTCCAGCTTTGGCCGCCGCGAGCGGCATCCCTGGCTTACATGGATGCCCGAAGTCTTTTATGAATGCTGCTTTGACTGCTAAGCTCGCTCGTTAAAATTGTTACATACGTTTATACTCTCTACTCCTGCAACTCGCCGAACTTCTCGATGATCTCGTTCTGCAACTCGCCAAACTGCTTGTTGGCCTTCTCCTCGCCGTCGCCGGGCAAGAAGAACTTGGCCGAGGAAACCTTATGCTTCACATCCGCAGTCTTCGCAGAAAGCTTGTTCCACTGGGCTCCACTCGACACGGCCCGTTGCGCCTCGTTGTGATAAGTAACAAACACCTTCATCATCAACCGAGTCTTCCAAGCGGGGCAGAACGCATCATACTCCGAGTACCCGTTCTGTTGCAAGAAGTCGTCTTTGATGAGCGCCGCCACATCCAGCGTAATCTTATCACTGTCACCTAAGGCACTCTTACCCACCAACTGGACTACTTGCTCGAGATCGTCAGCCTTCGAAATGATTTCCTTGATAGTATTCCGCAGTGCTGGGAAATCCGGGTAGTTCTTCGCATAGAACGGCTCCAAAGCAGCCGTGTACTTCGAGTACGAAGCTGCAGTGTTGATCGACGGGAAGTGCTTGCGTTGGGCGAGCTTCTTGTCCAGCCCCCAGAACACCTGGGTGATACCCAGCGTTGCCGTGGTTACCGGTTCTGAATAGTCACCACCAGGCGGAGACACAGCCGCAACAATCGAGACTGATCCGATCCGCTCGGGGGAGCCCAGCGCGTGCACTTTACCGGCACGTTCATAAAAGCTCGCGAGCTTCGTGCCGAGGTACGCCGGGTAACCCTGATCAGCCGGCATCTCGCCCAACCGGCCACTGATCTCACGCAGAGCCTCGGCCCACCGACTAGAGGAATCAGCAATCATCGACACGTTCTTACCCTGGTCACGGAAATATTCGGCAATCGTGATACCCGTGTAGATGGACGCCTCACGCGCCGCCACGGGCATGTTACTCGTGTTCGCAACTAGCGTCGTGCGCTTCATGATTGGCTCTTCCCGGCCGTCCACTGTGGTGTTGAGCTCGGGGAATTCCTTTAGAACCTCGGCCATCTCATTTCCGCGCTCACCACAGTTGTGGACCAGTGTCAAATTTGACAGCAAAAACTGGTGATCCGAGTCCTTTTCCAGCGTGATGCCAAAGTACTCATCAGGTTCCACCATGGTAACTGAGCATCGCAAAGGTCTGGCAACCCTACGAATGGCGGCGGCATCTTCTGTTTGTTCAGCAGCATCAACGCCGGCCTGAAGCACACGCTTGAGGACAAGGCCAGAACCGGAAAGTAGCAAGTTAGAAACTGCAGTCTTTGATTCATTGAGGAGCGACAACACTTGAATTCCCAACGAGCGCGCCAGAGATTGTGCTGCCAACCACGTCGACTCTGCACAATTGCTGCTCAGCAAAACCATTTCCTCGTGTAAAAACCCGGCAGTGTCGACGACTGCCGCCAAGAAATGCTCACGCACACTGTACGTGTCCGAAAGCAGTTCCGCTGGAATAGTCTTCGTGGGCTTGCCGTTTACGAACCTGCGGAACCCACCGGAAACAATAATCTCCCACAACGAGTTGTTCAAGCACATGTGTTTCGTCGTCAAGGCCGTCGCCTTGGATTGCACCGTCAGCGTAACACTGTAGAACTTCTCGTCGCGATGCCCCTGGCTATCCAGAATCTCATAGTCAGGTTCAACACCTTGGTCGGCCATCACTGTGTCCAACCCCAGTTCTTCAGCAAACAACTTGACGCGGTCAATCACTTTAGCAAGCTTTTCTCGCTCCTCGATGTCTTCTAAATGTTTGGCGTGCACGAGTTGCGGTGCATTGAGCTCACCCAGTACAAACCACGCGCCGAGAATGTACGCCAATTTCTCGGCAGCATTCTCAGCCACGATTCCCAGATTCTTGAGGATACGTCCCAGCCGTGGGTGCTCAACCAATACGGGGCTCGTGAGCTGGACGGTGTTTCTCAGCACAGGTTCATCCAGCAGCTCCCAGTACCGCACCTCTAACGTCCACGTCACATTCTGCTTAGCCGACTCGCTGATCTCACCAGCCCGTTTCAAGGCAAGCTGGTAGGCACCTTGATCGCCAAATTCAGCTACCGAAAAGTGCTCCTGTTTACGAACCAAGGCCTTCACGGCAATGTCACCCAAGCGGCCGAACGCGTAATAACTCATAGTGTACCTGTTCGCATCGCGCTCCACGGTCGGAGCGATGAATTCCGTGCGCAAAACCAGCAAATGCGACCCATTGCACGTGAACTCGGCTAAGTGGCCTCGATGAGTAGCCGGTACATGGCCATCTTTACCGAACGGCATTTCGGTTACGCGGTACATTTGTTGGGTGCCCCTCGGCAACGCCACGACGCGCCGGGGCTGGCCATCTTTGCCCATAACGCTGTCACCCACGGTGATCCGCTCAATGGGCCGCTCGGTACCATCGCTCATCAGCACTTGGGTGCCCCTGGCAAAGCAACCAACGTAAATAATCACATCCGAGTTCGAGTATTTCGACAAGCTTTGCGAAATGACGGTTTTACCGGCACCGAATGCACCGGGGATACATGTCGTACCACCTTGAACCATCGGGAACAATGAATCAAGCACACGCTGGCCAGTGAACAATGGGTAGTCTGCCGACGTTTTCTCGGCCACAGGACGGGGCACGCGCACGGGCCACACGTGGAACATCGGGTATTTCGTCTTTTTGCCGTTAAACTCGAGCTCCACGACGTTCTCCTCCACGGTGTAGCTGCCGGCCTTGGCCAGCCACGTCACAGAGCCTTTCGCGCGCGGAGGCAGCAAGATCTTGTGGTCTGAAACAAGGGAGTTCTCAAATACGGTGCCGACAACATCTCCGCCGGATAAATGGTCGCCCACTTTCACTGCCGGGTTCGGCTTGTAGTCGTACTTCCGCTTACGGTCCAAAGCTGCAGCCTCAACACCACGGGGGATGAAGATACTGTTGGTATTGTCGCGGATCGCCCTAAGGGGACGTTGAATACCGTCATAGATCGTCTCCATAAGGCCAGGGCCCAATTCGACGCTTAAGGGCTGTCCTGTGCGGAACACGGGATCGCCAACCATCAAACCAGACGTTTCCTCATAAACTTGCACGGTGGCCTTGTCGTTTTCGATCCTAATGATCTCGCCGACGAGCTGGCCGTGGCCGACTTTAACGAGCTCGTACATTGCGCAGCCTAGCAGCTTTTCGGCAACGACGACGGGGCCGCTGATGCTGAAGACAACACCAGTTTTGGCCGCAGCGTCGTCATTGTCATCCAGCTGGACTTTCTGCACAAACTTTCGGGTAGCAGCAACGCTCATGGTTAACTGGATCCGGTGATGGGGGGGGGCTTCCGTTACGTGAGCAAGATAAGGCTGACGCGGGTTGGGTAGCGTGCGCCTCCAGCCATAAGCGGGTGTTTAGCGGCGCTAAGCTCAAGCGGCCACGTGCCTTTAACCGCTCCTACATGCATACTTCAATCTCCAACCTCATTATTTGTATCCTACATAAACCACATCAACATATAAACCACATCAACATATAAGTCACATCAACATATAAGTCACATCAACATATAAGTCACATCAACATATAAGTCACATCAACATATAAGTCACATCAACATATAAGTCACATCAACATATAAGTCACATCAACATATAAATCACATCAACATATAAATCACATCAACATATAAATCACATCAACATAAACCATGTACTCGCCAACATACTTATAACCATAAATGATAACTTTTGGATTCAATTAAGGTTCACAGGTTCTTCGATCTCAACAGCACACGCTTGATCAATTTCAGCTGAACACTCAATGAGATGCTGTATACTAAAATGTCCAATGCAGTCAACGCTTTACGCTGTGGAATAATTAAATTAGATACATAACTTAAGCCTTAAGAGCATACTTGCGCTTAGGGAAGTTGGCAGACTTCTTCTGCTGCTTAAGCGTCTTGGCCTGGGCCTCAGCCGGCGAAAGTTTGCGACGGAGAGCACGCGTGAGCTTGGCACGGAGATCTTTAGGCAAACGCTTCTGGTTAGCAGCCTGCTCGCGGGCCTGCTCGCGGGCGTTGATGTTAATAACGGTAAGCACTCGGGCAATGCTCTTGCGGGCACGCTTGATCTCGCCCGAACGAATCTTCGCCTTCTTGGCACGGAGCTGCACGAGGCTCTCCTTCAAATCCTTGAGCTGGGTCTTCAGCTGCTCCTCAGAGAGGCCCTTAACGTCCTTGATCTTGATGTCCGACATGTTATAATGCAATGAGTTCCGAAGCCGACGTGATAAATTTCAAACTAACAAGAAGCAGCGGCCGCGGGCAGGGGCACGGAGGGTAGGCCAGTGCGACCAGCAGCGTAGGGGGGTCCCGTGACCGCGTTTGTCAAACTCCCAATTGAATGGTGTGAGACACGCCAGTGACTTAAGCCCTAAGTGAAGCCCTAAAGTCGGTCACATAATTCTGATTAATGTTCACGTGACCTGGAATATATTGTGTGGGGGTGGCTTGGCCATGGCCACAGTGGAATATATTATCTATACCCGGTGGTTAGGTTTCCCCTAACATCCTACTTAGCGGCACCACGCGTTTGCGAAATCTTTTCCACAGCAAAGCGGAGTTTACAAGCAGCAGGAGCACGGGTTCCGAAGTGGTAAATATCCCTCCCGCATGGGCCTGCCCGTGAAATCCCTAGGCCGATCTCGGTAATAATCATTTTTACAAGCAATATAATTCACGCAAACAAACTTGGTTTTTGTCGCACTAAATTAAATTCGAGAGAGTCCATACTGTATTTTTTTTAGCCTCGGTTAATATCATTTATTGCGCATCCCGCTCGCGCCCTCCCCACCAATACGGGGTAAGCCTTAATGCCGTGGCCGTGACCCACCCTCCCCCCTCCCTCTCATGTGCTCCTTACAACCCAGCGGTCATTCCGCGACCACCGGGGCTTGGGTTGTGGTTGGGAGTTTAAAAACCGTGGGTAGTGGCGCCACTCTTGCCCGCTTGAGCGCGTAGATATACTGTGATTTGATTGTCCCGGCATTAGGTAATATAGCCAACTCATCGAGACCCCCTCGTTCCTGACAATATTCCTTAAGGCCTTTTCCCCCTCCTCACACCCTACTTCGTGTAGACGCTGATAGCTAGCAAAAGATGGGTTTGTCGTTCTCGAAGATTTTTGCGGGTCTCCTCGGCCACCAGGAGATGCGTATTCTCATGGTTGGTCTTGACGGCGCCGGCAAGACCACGATTTTATACAAACTGAAGCTCGGCGAGTTGGTCCACACCATCCCCACGATCGGCTTCAACGTGGACACCATCGAGTACAAAAACATCACCTTCACCGTCTGGGACGTCGGTGGACAGGACCGCATTCGTCCGTTGTGGAAGTATTATTACCAGAACACGCAAGGCATCATTTTCGTTGTGGATTCGAACGATCGCGACCGTATCAACGAGGCCCGCGAGGAACTTCAGCGCATGCTCAACGAGGACGAGCTCCGTGATGCCATCGTTCTTGTTTTCGCCAATAAGCAGGATATGCCCAACGCCATGAACGCTGCCGAGATCACCGAGAAGCTGGGTCTCCATTCGCTGCACAACCGCGAGTGGTACATCCAGGCTACCTGTGCTACGCGTGGTGATGGTTTGCTTGAGGGCTTCGAGTGGCTCTCGAGCAAGTTCAAGAACCGCTAAACTCCGACATCTAAAACCGCCCTTTTTCGGCCCCGACCATTTTGGTTTATACGCTTGAAATGTTCAGCTTACAGTTATAGCTCCTTTCACTCGTGTGAGTTGTTCGTTTAATATTTATCCCATAGTAGACTTAGGAGTAATTGGTAGTTGAAATGATGGCAAGCATACTAAATAAATAAGCTTAGGTACAATTTTATGCGTGCACGCCAGTCAGTTCGATTTGGATGAATTATTACAAGCCAATTCGTGTTGCTACAAGCCAATCCGAGTTGGATCGGGTTATAAGCCAACTGATCGGGTCAATTGTAATAAGCTAATTCGATCAGATCAATGATTACAACCCAATTGGATCGGTTCCCTGCTGCAAGCACATTGGATTGGGTCAACTAATGCTAGCAAATTGGATCGGGTCACAAGCTAATTGGACCAGATCAATGATTACAACCCAATTGGATCGGGTCCCTGCTGCGCTTTTTTTTTGGATTGGGTCATGCTGCAAGCACATTAGATTGGGTCAATTAATGCTAGCGTATATATACAATTCAACGTGTTTACTGGTACTGTCAATGAGGCTGGCACGGCGTAGGGCACGGATACCCCGGCCAAGGTTTAGTCATCTCAACGTCGCCAAGGCAGGCGGTTAGTGCTAAACACTTCACGCAATTGTTCGTGCAAAGCTAAACTTAGGCTCAATGCTGCATATACTAAAAGCTGACTCGGTGAGGCCAGCTGCAAAAGCAGTCGAGGGCGATTACGAGGTCCTGTACACGAACCTTTTCCGTGCCGGCGGCTTTACGGGGCCGATCAAGCACTACGAAACAAGATGGCACGGCGAGTACCCATCATCAGTTGCTCCGGGAGATACTGTGTTGGTGAGCGGCTCAACTTTAGACGCTTTCGTTGAGGATACGTTCACAAACACTCTGGTTCGATTTATTGAAGAATTGCTGCTTGAATCCGACAATGTCCGTTTGATTGGCGTTTGCTACGGCCACCAGATCATTGCCCGGGCCCTAGGATGCCAGGTTTTCCGGGCCACCGAGTATGAGCTCGGAATATACCCCGTAACGCTCACTGATGCCGGAATGGCATTTTTCACCGAGTTTAAATCGGGAAGCAATATAATTCAAGCCCATAAGGATGAAGTACGCACGTTGCCGCCGCGGGCAGTGTTGTTGGCGTACAGCGATATGTGCCAGGTGCAGGCCTTCTACGTTAAAGACCGCGTGCTGTGTGTTCAGGGCCACCCTGAATTCACTAGAACCACTTTGGATGCCATTGTGGACACTGTTAATGAATCAGCCACGCGTACACGAGCAATTGAGACGCTTGATTTACCGGTGGCAAGTTTGAGCTTAGGGGTAGATCTAGCTAAGTTTGCGAATCGTGAGATATGAGAACATGCAGTACAACGCGGTAATCCGCATGTAATGCAGCGCGTTAAATAGCATGTCCCTATTACAATTGCAGGTTGTCAGTAGTATTTGTTGGTAAAGAAACGGGCCCTCACCGTTGGGACGCAGATCTTTGCAATTAAAGCCATGCATGTGAATCCATGGTTATTTTAAGCGATTTGTATATACTATGTAGATCTAATTTAAATGAACGACCCAGCCTGGCCATACCCAAAGCTCGCCCTTTCCCTCCTACACCTGCATATGCCGTCGATATCACAAGAGGAGATAGCGAAGTACTGGGAGATTTTCCAGCAGCAAAATCCCACCAATGGCCTTCTCACCGGCAACCAGATGATGTCTGTTTTGCAGAACTCGCAGCTGCCCAACAACGAGCTCGAAAAAGTGTGGGATCTCGCCGATATTGACGGCGACGGCCGCATGGATTTTGAGGAATTCTGCATTGCCATGCGGCTCGTGTTTGATCACCTCAAACAACCTAAGGAACCGATCCCCTCTCAGCTACCGCAGTGGCTTGTTCCGGCCAGCAAACAGCATTTACTCGATGCGAAACTCGCATTGTCCGGGAACCCGTCAATGTCTCTTTCATCAGTGAACCAAGACGATGAAGAACTGCTGTTGAAGCCAGACTTTGACTGGTACATCGGTCCTAACGACCGCCGCCAGTACGAATCTATTTATGCCGTGAATTGCGACACCAGGGGCCGCGTTAGCTTTGAGAGTTTAAAAGATTTGTACGCAACTTTGGACGGTGTTCCTCAAGCGGCTGTGTCGTCAGCGTGGAATTTGGTCAATCCGAAAAGCGAGGATCGTATTGATAAAGAACAGTGCATTGTGTTTTTACATATTTTAAACCAACGCCATAAGGGCACGCGGCTGCCCCGCTCCGTGCCAGCATCTTTGAGGGCGACGTTCGGCAAGGATATGCTGAATTACGACGTTTCTGGTTCCCAAGCAGAGATTCGTAAACCTTCCACGCCGCCCAGTTCATCAAACTCGACGTTTGGTGAGAGCTACATGTCGAGGCTTGGCCTGGGTAACCGCAATCAAACTACAACCGAATCAGGTTCCACGAAAACTGATAATGATTGGGAGGAGGCGCGGCTGAAACGCGAATTGGCTGATTTGGAAGAACGTTTAGCCAAGATCGACAGGGCGAAGGCGAACCGTAAAAGCGGCTCGTCATCCGCAAGTGTTGTGCACCGCGAGATGCAGCTGTTGCTCGAGTATAAACAGGCACAGCTGGCGAGGGCTGGCACCACGAGTTCAGCAGATTTGAGTGCAGCCAGAGACGAGGTCATGATGATTTCTGAGCAGCTCGATGCGCTTAAAGAGCACTACCGCCGTCGCCAGGACCAACTTGCATCGCTGCAGAGTGAGCTCAGGGCGCTTTAATGCCATAACATATATGCATGCCAATAGTACAAATGCTCAATGCTCGACGTGCCAAAATGTAGTATCAATGCAAAATATAGTACAAATATCACAGCAACAATGCTACCCAGCATAAACTAGTGACTATCCAAGGATACAATGCCCACCTGTCCCTTGGCTCCTAAACGTTGCTCAGTGCTCCTCAATGCTGCCCAATATTAACTATATACAACACCCAGTGTATACGATTCCATGCGATTCGATGTTGCAATTGCCCAGTTAGCACTCCATGCTACTCGCTCCTTGATGCTATAATGTTATTCCATGCTACAATGTTATTCCATGCTACAATGTTATTCCATGCTACTTCATGCCACCCGCACACTGCTCCTCCAATGCTATAATGCAACTCAAAGCTACAATGCTACTCCATGCTGCTCCATGCTACTCACTCCTTAATGCTACAATGCCAGTGCTAAAGTGCTACAATGCCGCCTAGTGCTATTTATCGCTACTCAGTGGCTATAGCTAGACCATATTGTATGTATTACTTTTTCTCCTCCGTTACGTCCTCCGGCTCCGGTTCCGGCAGCTTGAAATCAGCTGGACGGTCATCCCGCCCAGGACCAACCTGCTCCCAAGCACTCGCATCGCCGAAGTTCCGGAATGCCTGCGACAACTCCACCGGTTCGTAAACCACTCGTTGCTTCTCCTCGTCCCATCGTACCTCGGTATACCCCGAAAGCGGGAAGTCCTTGCGCAATGGGTGGCCCTCAAAGCCGTAATCAGTAAGAATGCGCCGTAAGTCCGGGTGGCCCTCGAAAAACACCCCGAACATGTCGAAAGTTTCACGCTCGTACCAATTGGCTGATTCAAACAGAGTCGTAGCTGATGGCACGACGCTGAGCTCGTTCGCGTACGTTTTCACGCGGATCCGCGAGTTGTGCCGCACGCTGAGCAGGTTGTAAACGATTTCAAACCGGTTTTCGCGGCTGGGGAAGTCCGCGGCGGTGATATCGATTAATGCGCGGTACTGTGCCGCAGTGTGGTCGCGCAAAAACCACAAAACCGGGATTAAAGCTGAGGGTGCGACGTTCAGCGTTAACTCGTCTTTCCACACGGTAAACTGCTGGATCAGTTTGGGCATCGTGCTTACAAGGTACCTGCCGTATTTGTGCAGCTGTTCCACCTGCTCCTGGTATTTATCTGCGGGGTTTTCGTAGGGAACGCGTTTGACGGTGGCCTCGACGCGTGGCAGGGTGTACAAATCAACGATGCCGTCGGGTGCATCCTGGACCGCTCGGTATTGTGTAGAAGTACCAAAACGGCGCACACAGGGCACCTGGCGCAAGGTGCGGGCAATCCTAAACGACCTTAGCATCGGTGGAGATGGATTTGAGTATGCTGTGATTGGCTTGACTAAGTTGCCCGTACCGCGCAGCGCCCGTGCCCTGACATGCAGGAGCCTGGCATAGTACCTTGGTACCTTGGTACTCAATGCATAACTGCCATTGCTCTATTAATGCTAGCTGTCATTGTTTTATTAGTACATTACTCTACTAGTGCTAGCCGTCACTGCTCTCAGCACGTTGGTTATACTGCTCGTTAGTTAAACTGCTCGTTAGTTATACTATATACATACGGATCGATCTGCTCCTTCTATATACACCGCCCCCCCCCCCATTCTACACCTCGTTGCCAATCATCCAGAACTTGTGCTCGCGGTATAACAATGGTGGTCGCTCGTAAACCCACATATTTTTCACCCGTGCAACTATGAGCTCGTGGTCCTGCACGGGCACCACCTGCTGCACGTCACACAGCAGCCGCGCACTGGCATTTTTCACCACGGGAATGCCATTGGTTTCCCCAGGTGTAGCGAATTCTTGTGGGAATGCATCAAACGGGCTGGTTGAATGGCCCCCCCGGCCGCGACCGGCAAACGCCTTGGCAAGCTCGACCTGGGTGGGTTCAGCCGCTAACATGTTCAAAACTAACTGGTTGCGGTCTTGTAAAATGCGGGCTGTTCGCGAGGGGACCTGGCAGTTAAAACTCACCAGCATGTGAGGAGGACCTATCGACACCGAAGTCAATGAGGAAATGGTCATTCCTGCCAAGTTTGATCCCAGTGCTGTTGTTACAATAGTTACGGGGGACGCAGCATGTCTCCACAGCTGGCGGTAAAGCTGCTGCATACCATGCACGGTCCCTAATTAGGTATAATGGTAAATGCAGGTCTCGAGGGTTAGGTCAAAAGGTAAATATTCCATCCCTTCAATGGCATGAGCCCTTACGTTCCGAAGCCGCCGAGGGTGTCGTTTGACGAGCTGGTAAGTAAATTGGCTCCATTGGAGCGGGGTACTGCCAAACCTTCGGTTCATTCCCTGCCGAACTGCCACAACAATGTGTTTGTGCGATTACTAGCCGCGAAGCCGAAAATGGATGTGCTGACCCAACATATATATCCATCTACTTTATTAACGAAAATCGGGTTCAATGACGCCAGTGCTTGTGTTATCAGCAGGAATGCAGTGGTTCGTGGGCCGCGGTTGTGGGTGTCTGCGGATCCCCGCTTTACAACCTTTCCTAAGCCAGCATTGGGGCGATTGTTAAGTAAATCGGAGGGACACACAGCTGTGAATGCTACATTTGACCCTAAAGCTGTTTTACTTAATGATATGCGCGCTGATTTAGAGAAATACCGGAACTGGCGTATTAGCCCTACAGATCCGATCGTATGCACGATTTCCAATGCAAATACCGCCATGCACGATGTGCATTTTGACATTTCCGGGTGCCCTGAACTGATGGAGTTGGAATTGCCATCTGAAATTTACAGCAATAAACATGGTTTGCATTTAGCCGGGAACATTTTTAAGTACTTGTATCTCTACAAATAATATTTATACATTAGCAACTGGCAATCTGGCTGCTGTCAGTTAGGTGGTGAGATGCTAAACGCGGGGGGTGAAGCGCTTCTACATGGCCACTAGGTAGTCCATAAATTACCGCGGCACCGCCAGTGAGATACCTCAGAACACTCGCCGTGCGCGAGTCACGCAGAGCAGTACCATACGGCTCGCCTTCGTCAAACACCCGGCTGAGCAGCTCGCGGCTAAACCTATTGAAATCTTTATCCTTCACGGCCCATAATGTGCCCATAATTAGCCGGCTGCCGCTCACTGAATGTTCAGTCAACGCATCATCATCGAGTTGTGGGTGTTTAATTCGTACTGAGTTGCACCCAAGCAGATAAATCGATGATGGGGCATCGTATATCTTGCGCACGCTACTGCCACGGATGCAACTCTTACCACTGCCGTGGCCCATGTAGATGAAGTTCTGGCTATGCTTGATCTGGTCCAAAACATACTGCTCGGGTGGCCGCTCACCGCACACTCCATGCCACCCTCGCAATTGGAAGTCCTCCACGAACTTGGTATGCGTCGGTGGTAGATCATTTAGAGGATTTACCAAGTACGACACATCGTTGCCTTTATCCGATGTGCCCAATTGCTCCCATTCCCCGACTTGGTCCAGGGAAAGTGCCCGGGTTACTGAACGATCAGCAAAGAGGGGGAACTGTTCCCAGGGAATGCGTGCTGCTTTGCGGTCGCAAATTAGCAACACATGCTCGTACTTGTTTGCTGGACTGGCAATTTCGTATTGTTGGAAAACACAGTCGAGCTCGCTCCGCAAGCTCGCAACGTCCAGCTCTTCGAATGATATGGGAGCGCCTTGGATCCTTAAATTATCGATTATCGTCAAAATCACATCATCCTGCCGTGCTTCGTTGCCGTACTCAAAGGCCTCGCGTAACAAAGCCACAGCCCATGGTTGCATTTCCACTAAAGATGAGTTTTTACCGCGCTTTTTGTGTTTAATTACCGGCCCACAGTCTGAATATGACACAACGACGTTGCTAAACGCTTTGTTCAAACTGTTGGTAAGTGCCTTGCTGCCCTGGGGAGTATGGGGATCCATACTCAATGCAGCGAAGAACCCGCCCAGCCAACACTGCTGCATATTTTCAATCACTTCTTTAAGTTCATCATCCAAGGCAGCTTGGTCCTCCCAAAACTGACGCGGGGCGATACCTTTCGTGTTGGGATTGATGCTTTTCTGGATAATCTCCTCAATTTTTTGAACGGCACTCGCATAACTGATCGACTTCTCATCGGGAAGGTATTCAACGTTGCGCTGGTGTGGCAGGTACAGCGTCATTGGTTCACAGTCTTGCTCAAACCGCGTTATTAAAAGCTCGTCATCATTGTTAAAGTTGAGGCACAAACATAGTGTGTTTCCGGGTGGGGTGAAATTTTCCCATTGACGAAGTTTAGTGGGGACCCCGGAATGTAATGCACGACTGGAGAGGATCGGACTTCCCTGGAAGTAGAGCGGCATCGCATTGCTGGCACCAAGGGATGCATTGGGTTCAACACTGGCATAAGCCAGGTTTAGCCACTGCGATTGGGCGGCTACCCGCATGGCTTGATGCCACGATAGTGTATCAAACTGGACTTGATCGAGCAATTGCATTAATTCAAGTAGACTTTTGATAAAGTCCGCATTCGGGTTAACGTCGCAATTAAGTGTGATTAGAGGTTGCGTGCACAGTGCTGTCTCAAACAGAAGGTTTAATGCGGGATTGGCCCTTATCTGGTCGCACAGAGCATCATATTTCGCATCGAGCTGGGCCACGATTGGCGGTATTTCCGATGACGTGAATCTATCGATCATGGCTTTAGAACATTTCGCAAGATACTCGGGAATCACCGGCATCTCATCCTCAGTGTGCGCTACTTGAAGCGACTCTTCAAACCGATCACGCAGCGTTTTACAGCAAACATACCGCACACTTAAGTTTCCAAAATGAATTTCGGCCTGTTGTACTGCGGCATTTAAGAATTTCAGTGCATCCGAACAACACCCTGCATCTCTTGATAGTGACCATAATGTAACGAGAAAATCGATAAACCCGGCAGCATCCGTGTTCTTCCTCACCTCAACCAACATAGTTGGAACCTGATTAAGTGCGAATCTTTCACAACTGGGCAAAGAAATCTTCAAACGCTGCGCCAGATCCACAAATCCGTACTCTTTCACAACATCCTCGGCGAGCGGATGGAGATCACTAAGACCAATAAGCCTTTCACACCACGAGTACGCATCAGCTTCAGATTCACACGTCTTCGCTAGTAAACTGATCCCGGCAGATTGCCGCTTATCATCGCAATTACCTTCCACCGCTGCTTTTAACCTGTTGTGATCAAAACACTTGTTCGTTTGGGAAGCATAGGCAAGCTCGAGTTCCACATACACTTCATCCGAGGTTTCCGCCACTGCACTACCCATGAGCTCATGCAGCTCCTGATCTTTTAAAAAATCGGAAACAACGTCATTAAGCACCACCAGTAATCGTGCTACGCGCGGTTTTATAGTGGATGAAGCGTCTTTCCAGGTTTCAAGCAGTGTCTGCATGCGCGACTCGCACGCCAGAGCTCCCGCCACAGAACTAAACTGGGTGAGCTGCTCGTCGGTAAGTGTTACCCGAGCATCGTCCATTTCTGCACGGTCCATGCAAATAGAAAGGCCCAATATCATTGCAGAGAAGTCCTTGTTGGGGAAAACATCCAATATCAATGCCAACCGCAGCACTTTATCAAATATGTGAGGAGTAGGCGCAGATAGCAACGATTCCAACTCAATGGCTAATGACCACAATCTTACTACAATAGGGTGCGTTTTGAAATGAACGCCGACGTTTGCCAGCACTACCGACAGCACTTTCTTGTGCGAATCACTCAGCGTACTCAATTCCGGGTGTAATTCGTCCATCCATATTTGGAGTACCTCGGGTGTAGAATCCTTGATATAATTGAGTAAATTAGGTTCGCGTTTCGCATTTCGCGATGCTGAAAGCAGAGTTTCCGTACTATGAGTTGGTAACCTCGCGTTTAGTTTTTCGATGCGCGATTTCCGTTTAAGGCTTTGCAAAACGTGTTTTGGATCTTTTAAAGTGGCCACTGCAGATTGCATAATCTTTATTAGGTTGTTGCTCGGCTGTTTCCGCGTTAGAACAAAGTCGATGACGGCCAGCTTGCCTGAATCAGAGTGCTTTGCCATGTTTACAAGCGCATCATCACTGATTTCCGCTGTTTCGTTCGTCATTACAAACGCCCGGAGTGCGTAAACGTGCAACAAGCTCTCAAAAGCGGCAAATTGGTCGGGGATCTTCGTGGCGTGGATTACAGTAGTCAGAGATTCGTCGGTTTCAGCGCTAGTTATGCACCTGAAAAGCAGCAATATTTCGGGAACGGGTGCTATTTTGTCGTTTTTCATCAACCGTTCAATCGCGCGTGCCATTAATTTGCTGGATTTCAGGGGCTCCGCTTCGAATGCCGCAGGGAACAACTCCTGCTGCCTAGCCCGGTCATTTCCCAATTCGGCAACTTGTTTAAATTCCAGCAGTGGTTGGCTCTTCGTTCGAGAGGCCCTCATCGGCCATTTAACCTGGTATTTGGCAGCTGTACCCGCGTTGGCTCACAGTTATATTAAGGGCACGCGTCAATGTCAACAACATCGACATCCCAGCTCGGCCATGTCCCAAATGGTGGTGGTAAGAGGGTAAGGGCGGGAAGTGCCTTTCCACACAAACAGCTGAGCGTTACCTGGCACTGCAATGCTTGCGCTGCTTCCAGTGCTCCTGCAGCTCAGTATTGCTTCTCAATTGCTGGGTGGTACCGATTTAAACCTAAATAACGTGGTACGCGATGACAACCGTGGAAATGACACTGTAACTGCAAGGCCTACTTCCACCACAACTGACAGCTCAACAACCCAAACAACGTCACCCACAACGATCAGTGTGAATCCAGTGCTACCAGCTGGCGGTGTAAACTTAGAAACCCCGTCGGCGGGCCAATCAACCTACGTGAAAAGCGGGGAACCCGTTACTTTCGGTTGGAACTACACCAGCCTAATTTTAAGCCCCTCAGCAATAAACATTGAAGTTTCGTGCTCGCAAAACCAAAGGGTTTACACTTTAGCCCGCAACCAGTCCATTAAGTCCTCGAAAGTAGTGTGGGATACGAACGATGCCAGTGAGAGTGGAGGTTTGCATTTGATTTCGGCAGAATACACACTGGTTATTTACGATGCAGCTAAATCTTCTAAGGATCTAGCTTCTGCGGGAGAATTGGGGGCGTTCCAGTATACGTTTGGCGTTTACGTTCCCCAGAGCTATAAACCCTGGGCATTGGCCGCGAAATATGTCAATGTGAGCATCCGTTTAACTCCACCGACGCTACTGGCAACTGTGCTGGCCACAATTGGCTGTTTATTTGTGTTTCTTATTTAATTTAAATTCTGTTAATTATTAACGCACTGCGTCACGTAAATACCTAGCACATATTAGCTCCACAGCTGGCAAGTGCTCTGGGGAGGGGGTTCCTATGGTCGCCCACCTGATATGGTCAAAGATACCACCCAGCTATCAATGTATGTGGCGATAAACATACAAAGCATTTCACCTTCTGATATGCTGAAATCTCAGCCGTTATTTAAGCGCTGATCTGTACGTGCTGGCCCGAACAGCTTGTACTTCATTGGGAAGGGTTTAATTGACTAGGACCATTTAATACCATGATAGGAAAAGTCTTCATTGTGACCTGTTTCGCTCGAACGATCACGTTACCTGGCACTGCAATGCTTGCGCTGCTTCCAGTGCTCCTGCAGCTCAGTATTGCTTCTCAATTGCTGGGTGGTACCGATTTAAACCTAAATAACGTGGTACGCGATGACAACCGTGGAAATGACACTGTAACTGCAAGGCCTACTTCCACCACAACTGACAGCTCAACAACCCAAACAACGTCACCCACAACGATCAGTGTGAATCCAGTGCTACCAGCTGGCGGTGTAAACTTAGAAACCCCGTCGGCGGGCCAATCAACCTACGTGAAAAGCGGGGAACCCGTTACTTTCGGTTGGAACTACACCAGCCTAATTTTAAGCCCCTCAGCAATAAACATTGAAGTTTCGTGCTCGCAAAACCAAAGGGTTTACACTTTAGCCCGCAACCAGTCCATTAAGTCCTCGAAAGTAGTGTGGGATACGAACGATGCCAGTGAGAGTGGAGGTTTGCATTTGATTTCGGCAGAATACACACTGGTTATTTACGATGCAGCTAAATCTTCTAAGGATCTAGCTTCTGCGGGAGAATTGGGGGCGTTCCAGTATACGTTTGGCGTTTACGTTCCCCAGAGCTATAAACCCTGGGCATTGGCCGCGAAATATGTCAATGTGAGCATCCGTTTAACTCCACCGACGCTACTGGCAACTGTGCTGGCCACAATTGGCTGTTTATTTGTGTTTCTTATTTAATTTAAATTCTGTTAATTATTAACGCACTGCGTCACGTAAATACCTAGCACATATTAGCTCCACAGCTGGCAAGTGCTCTGGGGAGGGGGTTCCTATGGTCGCCCACCTGATATGGTCAAAGATACCACCCAGCTATCAATGTATGTGGCGATAAACATACAAAGCATTTCACCTTCTGATATGCTGAAATCTCAGCCGTTATTTAAGCGCTGATCTGTACGTGCTGGCCCGAACAGCTTGTACTTCATTGGGAAGGGTTTAATTGACTAGGACCATTTAATACCATGATAGGAAAAGTCTTCATTGTGACCTGTTTCGCTCGAACGATCACATTCTGTATGGTAACATTTCTTCGTTTACATGGATATATCCCGGTGAAGCACATGTACCCGTGGCTCGCCACGGCCTACTGCATACTCGCAGTAGCGATTGTAAACCTCATTCGTCAGAAACGGAAGCGGCAAGATTTCAGGTTGGAAACAGAGCTGGTTGCCCACGGTGCCGACGCTATGTTTGATATATCCAGTTTTCTTTCTTTTGCAGATTATCCCGGCAGGCGGGTCATCATTGTTTTAATCTTGTTAGTACACACCACGTACTGTTTTACGGCCTTGATGAGTAGATTATAGTAATATTCTACATAGCTGAAATAAATTATCCAATTCATATACATATAAGTCAATAGTGTGAAAGTATGGACTCTGTGTCAGTGCTGTCAGATAGCTCATGATGAATCGGTTTCGTTCTTGCCATACGCACCGCCTCCCAGGGCTTCCAGGGATTGCACTTCTCAAAGATATCATCCATTTCTTCCAAGCTGCGACCAGAGGTTTCCGGGTAAAACACGTAGACGGTGGGAACCATCAACAGATTAATGACGGCATAAACACAGTAAAGGTAGTTGCCGATCTGTGCATTACCAACCGGAGTCGTCATTACAATCACGAAGTTGAAGAGCCAATTGGCTGCTGTACTTACTCCGTTTGCCGGTGCACGGATACCAATCGGGGTTAGTTCAGCCGGCAGTAACCAGCTCATTCCTAGCCATCCAATGGCAAAGAATGTGTTGAAAACGAAGAGGAATACCGCGGCACAGATCGCAGCACCGTTGTTATGCCGTGGGGCGGTGGCAGCCCATTGCGTACCGCACAAGACCGCCATACTCGCTGCTTGACCTGCGGCACCGAACATCATCAAATTACGACGCCCGAACCTTTCAACCGTAAAGTATGCCACCCATGCAGCAATGAAGTATTCTGTTCCGTTGCAAGCTGCCAGTATACGCGACAAAGTAGCGTCCATACCGAGGAAACTTTGGAACACCATGGTTGCATAATAGGTGATGAGATTGATACCGGTAATCTGCTGCATGATCTGGCTGAAGACGGCCAGCATTAATCGCTGGAAGTTTCTGGTTTTGCCCTGCTTCAAAAGCGTGCGTGCTCCTGTCTTCCCGTTGTTTGATTGGTGAACTAGCCTGATTGACTCATCGATCTCATGAATCTGGTGATGAATAAGTTTGTCGTTGGCGGGAACTCCATCGAGCGCTGAAAATGCTTTAATGGCTTCCTTACGTTTCCCCTTCTTGACGAGCCAACGTGGTGACTCAGGAAGATACATAATAAATGGCATAATTATCAGCGGGAAAACAATCTGGAATGCAAGTGGGAACCGCCATGATATGGAGCTGTTCTTAATGAAATAGAAGCCAAGATCAATCCAATATGAAATCATGATTCCTCCACTAATCAAAGCACCGGCCATCATCACCAGGGGACCACGTCGCTCGGGCTTGGCACATTCGGATTGCCACATAGGAACAGTGGAGGTGTTACAACCATTTCCAATTCCAGTAATTATGCGGGCAACCAATAGCTGCCCTGCGGAATAGGAAGCAGTTTGGATAATGGCGCCAATGATCATCACAACGCAGCCGAAGAAAATCGTTTTGCGACGACCCAATTTATCGCCAAGATACATAGTGGCGAGAGCACCTACTAAACATCCGATCTCATATACGGCGACAACAAAGCCCTGCCAAGTAGCATTCTTTTCCTGAAGGGCAGGTGTATGCGTGTCCATACTGGGGAATTGTTTGTAGAATGTCGGGAGTGTGAGGAACGACCCCATAACGCCTTGATCATAGCCGAACAGCAGGAAACCCGTACCAGCACAAATAGATATGGCATGATGCAAACTTGCTCCACATAAACCGAGATACTTGTATTGGGTATCGTCTTGATGGGCTTCATCGACATTTTCGATGTACGAAAAATCGTGTTTTTTAACACTATCCGTCAAGCCAAAACCTTGTGTGGATCCACTAGTGGTCGTGGGAGTAGCACTATCCTCATCATGATCGTGATCATAATCTGGCTTTTCTTTATGTGTCCAGAAGCCTTTCATTGTTGTACAGCTCGTCACCAAGTGATCTTTGGATTCTCCGGGAAATATATAAATGAATAGCGTATTTGTACGGTTCCTGCTGCCAAATTCGTCAACAGATAGGGGTTAATTATATCCTCTACATCAAATGCACAGTCCGCTGCGGGGTTACCCGCATCCAGTGCCATGAACACCTGCATGGCACCGCCTGCTGCGTATTCAACTGCTATACAGGCCATATACAGGGTTAGGTCCGAAATGTGGGGTGTGCATCTTGTGGGGCGGGTGTGTTAGGGTTTTTTCGTTCCGTCCCGGCCGTCGGATTTATTAACTGGCCGGAAGCGAAAGTCTTCAATGAAAAGGCCATCAGCGAAGGGTACAGCATACCTCATAGCTAATACTCAATATAAACATCTTCGGATTATATATAAGTGGCCGTGGGTCGAGATGTGAGGCACTACCCGATAGGACAAATACGACACGTGAAGTTGAAACCCTAGAAGCATGTGTTCCTTACCCTATGACGTCAGGCAGATTTTATCAATCACCGCGCCACTTGCTGCCGCGAAAATTTCATCCACCTATGAATGACGCGTAATAAAAAGACGTTTTATCAGAAATAAAGACGAAAAATACGTTTCAGCGCGCAGATGCTATCATGTTCAAGGGCCAGTAGTTTCGTCTAGTCTAAGGAAACGTAAAGTGCTGATGGTTCTTGCATAAAAAGGGAGGTGGGCGCGGTGGTCACATGACCATTAGTGTGTGTGGGATTTACAGATGCGCGCGGCCCGCTATGCATTTTTCGCATGTTACCGAGTCGCGAATCGGTCGCGACTTTCGAGTAGTACTGATGATGACTATGAACATAGTACGTAAGTATTCTAATAGGCTGGAACTAAACCGCTATGAACTTGTCAAAGAGTGTGACCTTTACGCAACTGACAACGGTTGATTCCTACCGCACATGCTTAAACTAGAGTCGATGCGCATAACTGTACTAGGTACATTTGTTGCATGAACGGATAACTCAACTGCGGAATTGCAGCCACAGTGGTGTCCATCTGAAGATTGATCGGAATGTGCTTTTAGGGCACCAAACCCATAACGATTTGTCATGTGACTGGATGAGCCTAGGGCAGCCGAGGTTCCTTGTATGTCACGTGATTATTGGGATGTGTTCATATGCACGATAGGGAGTTTGCACTTTCGGCTCTATAAAGCGTTCAGATTGTACACCACGAAGTAATTATTTGCATAGTTGTAGCCTTTTGACTCCAATTATGTTTTTATTCTGAATTCGAGGTCGTTAATGCAGTCCTATATGGAGAATTCGTGAAATATTGGATATCAGCTGAAATTTTGATGCTGGGCGGGGATTTCACGAGAGTGGCGTTGTGACCTAAGAGGATAGCCAGAGAGTGAATGTTAATGGCATGGCAAATGCTAGGGATAGGGCTTTACCGGTATCCTGTGTGGGCGACTTCGGCTGATTTCTATGGGAAGTCTTTCGAGACGACCTCGCCCCCCTACTTGACTTGCTTTTCGAATGGTTGGATTTCCTTAATCTGTTCTATTATGATGGAACCATAATTCTACACGCAAATACTGGTATATAGCTGGCTAAATGGGCTATATGACTGGCAAACATGGGTCGAACTCGACCCGCATGAAATCCTACGTGTAGCTGGCTGTATGGCCCAT
>JAJMBI010000003.1:125063-155566 GCA_030572815.1 Starmerella asiatica | reverse complement strand
TGAGGATTAGAGCCGTGGAAGGTGTTCATATGCACGATATGGAGTGTGCACTTTTGGCTCTATAAAGCGTTCAGAGTGTACACCAGGAAGTAAATATTTCTATCATTGTAGCCGAATGACTCCTATAATATTTTTATATCTAAACCTAGGTCATTAATGTAGTCTTATATGGAGAAATCGTAAAATTATGAACGACATCTGAAATTTTGATGCTGGGCGGGGGATTTCACGAGAATGGCGTTGGGACCCAAGGCGATAGCCAGAGTGAAAGTTAATGGCATGGCAAATGTTTGGGATAGGGCTTTACCGGGATCATGTGCGTGGGACCTCGCCCTGTTGGGACAAGGTCGCCACACTACTCAGCCACACTACTTCAGTTCCTTCTCGAAACGGATGGATTTCCTTAATCTGTTCTATTATGATGGCAGCATAATTATACACGCAATTACTGGTATATAGCTGGCTACATGGGCTATCTGACCAGCAAAAATGGGTCGAACTCGAACCGCATGAAATCCTACGTTTAGCTGGCTGTATGGCCCATGGTTAGACGTATGGTTGCTCAGAAATCTTCTAGTCGGGGGTGTTCATTATTTCGAGCAGTGTACCCATGGTTAGTTGGGACCTAATAATAATCCCGGACCCAAGAGTATACTGCTCGAAATAATGAGCACCCCCGACTAAATGTTTATGTCAAATACGCCAGTGTGGGTCCGGGTTTCTCGGGTGGAAATGGGACCAGATTGCTGCACATGCGGAGTAAGGTACACCGCGTAGCAACCAATTACGTACCGAACAACAGTAGTTACACAGATATGCTCGGTAAAAATCACGCACGGGTTTCTGAACACTTGCGAAATTATCCCAATAGGTGTCCACCCCGCTTTAGTGCCGCGCCCCACTTGCTTTGCGTTTTCGGCACTCCCTAGGTTCTAATTAACACAGTTTATCACAAATATTCCAGGGTGTAAAAACGTCAGACTACATAATGGCCAGATTTGGGGGCGATATCTTTAAAACTCGTTGTGTTCCACTTAATCGTCATTTCCAAGTTTTTTAGCTAGATTAAGCGTATCAAGTATTCGATCTTGAAGCGACTGCATGAACCGTACGCTTAAGGAAAGCGCCCGCCGATTATATAAAAGGCCAATCGGGAGTAGGGCACGGAAAGTCATGGGGCCTTCATGGGACCGTTGATTACAGTCATATTCCGTCAGGCTATGATACCGGTGCTAACGCTATCCCACACGTAGTAATAACTCCCTCAGATTTATTTACGATACTTTCTTTCCGACCACACGGGCCACGCCGGGTAGAGAATTGTGAATAGTGGAGCCGAAAAGGCCAGTTAGAACACCACCAACGCCCTAACCTAAAATATTTTCTGGGGCCAATACAGAAAACACCAAGTATGTATACCTTTTAAGGCAATGACGGTGTGCAACGAATGTGTGCAACGAATGTGTGTATTAATATTATAATGAGCGCTACAGCACGTGTTGTCTTGCAGTGCGCGTGCTGTACTGTGTGCTATAAACGTATCATGTGTTGCATATTTCTAGGTTGTTCGCCTCCGAGGCCCGGAGCACGTGCCCCGAAGGTATATAATTTGACCCCTCCCCACTACACACTTCATCCCGCCACCATGCCTCGCTCTCGTGGACGTTCAGCTGCTCCCGCTCGCCAGCAAACTCGCTCTGCGCACACCGCTGCTGCTCCCGTGCATGCTGCTCCTGTGCAGCACCACCCGCAAGCCATGCAGCGCCAGCCCGGTCTGTTCAGCCAAATGGCAAGCACGGCCGCTGGCGTTGCTGTCGGCTCGGCGGTTGGCCACACCCTCGCCAACGGAGCCTCTGCTTTGTTTGGCGGCGGATCGCAGGCTGCCCCGCAGCAGTATGAGGCCGCCCAGCCTGTCCAGCAGCAGCAGCAGGGCCAGAACTGCGAGTTCAACGCGCGCCAGCTCACGGAATGTATGGATCAGAACAACGGCGACATGCGTGTGTGCCAGTGGTACATGGATCAGCTCAAATCGTGCCTTGGCGCGGCCTCTAACTATTAGTGTACATAGATCTTAGACTGCCTACGGGTAAATAGGAGCGCGACAGCCACCAGCGGTAGCAATTCGTGCCAAAACAATGCTGAGCACGCCTTGATCCGCATGTAGCGGGTTATTTAAAGGGTGTTCAGCCGAGACTCGGCCTTCCCCTTACCCGGCGCCACTACGCCACTGCAATACACAAACATGTAGTTTACACAACTGGTTTGAGTGCATCGACTCCCTCCCCAAATCTAGGTTCAATATATAGTGGTAGGTCCTTAACCGTGTATCGCTCGGTATTTAGCTAGGCAGGACGTGCCCCCCCCCACCCCCGGAATGAATCTACAAATCACCGAGCGCTACCCAACCCTACGATTTTTCATGTATGCGTGCCGACGGTTTAGCACTTTGGCCCCCCGTCGCAGCCAGAACCACTATGAAGTGCTAGGGGTCAGTGCTAAAGCATCAGCAGACGAGATAAAAACCCAGTTTTTCCAGCTTTCTAAACGGTATCACCCCGATCGCAACAAAGATGCCGATCCCACGAAATACCAGCAGATTACGGCGGCATACACCGTGCTGTCGAACGATAAAGAGCGCCGCAAATTCGACCAATCGTTGGGCTCCGCCGTTAGAAGACCACAAGGGTACCATTCGGGCCGTACTTGGGAGCAATCGCGCGCCCACCGGTCACGGCAGCCTAGAGCCAGCGGGTTCAGTTATAACCAGGAATTCGCCCACCGTTCACGAGGTAGTCCGACTTTAGATCCATTGAAACCACAAAACAAACGCGGAAGCGTGCCCCATTTCGACTTCGAGCGTCATGCTCAAAGCCATGCCCGCTACGAGGCGTATAGGAAACGTGCGACTAAAGTCGAACCTAAAAATACTTCTCAAACCGATCCACAGGTATCGGGAATGACATTTTTTGCTAAAATGGCCGGTTATACTGCAATTGGCACCGGTCTGTTGTACCTTATATTGAGATAATGATTGATGATGCACGTAAACACATATAGAACCTGTAAACACAATGCACGTATATGTAGACTACACACTGTAGCCATTAAACACACTGAACACTGCACACTGAACACTGCACACTGAACACTGCACACTGAGCACTGCTGCACACTATACCCTGCATACTGCACTGTAAACACTACACATTCAAAGTGATAATCTATTTAACTAAGCCGAGAACTTAAGCGACAACCCCACCTTGTGCGAGGCCTCATTGAGCTTCTGAATGTTCGCTTCCAAACCAACACCCAGCGTAACACCCGGCCGCAACACCTGGCTGTAACTGAGGGCGGCAATGCCCTGATTGTTCAGTTTCGCCTTGACAAAAGCCGACGGGTCAAGCGCGTGCTTGACAGCAGCCTCCAACCCAACGTTACCCGCTGCCGGCGGTGCAGAATCCCACGTAGCCCTGGCGCCAATCTCAGTGAAAACATTAACGCGGTGGTAAATCGAGGCAGTGTACAGCTGTAAGTTGTTAGAAGCAGCAATTGCCGCGCCGTACGTCGGAGCGAGGTACCCCACTTGCGTCGTGTACCTCGTCAACGCACCTTTACGGATATCATACCCGAACTCGGCACCGGCCAACAGTCCCTTACGGCCGACCACAGCATTGCCCGTGAACGCGGACTTGAAAACATCAGCAACAACATTCGCATTCAAGCCTGGGTGCTTGAAATTGAGGCTGAATTTCGCCGCCTTCGCACCCGTTTCCGGCAAAAAGCTCGTGTCGACGCTGCCGTCCAAACCGGGCGTGAACGCGTCACTAACCTCGATTTTCGTGTTCAAAACATTTGCCGTGAGCCAGCCCTGGGTGAGGGTGACACCGGTGGCGCGGTCGGCGTATTTCGCCTCGAGTTTGCCGGCCAAAGTGTTGTTCTTCTGGTTCGACTTGCCCTCAACGGCGAACGACACGCCGTTGGGCGCGACGGTGTTCACCTGGAGGTTGAGGGGAGCAAGGTGGTAGAAGTCCTTGCTGAGCACGTCGTTGCTCTTCTTCGAAACGTCTTTAAATGCGGGCACCGACATGTTTAACTTGGGGTGGGTGTGAGTGGTCAGAAGGTGGTGGGGCCCGTGCCCTTGGTAGGGTGGGGGTTCACGTTACCACTCGCGGTTCGTGGACGTTGGGTGCCCACGTGCGCTGGGAGGACCGTTTAGGGAGGTGTAGCCATGACCATACCGCTTCTAAACGCTATTCATATGCACGCCGCACGCACACATTAGTAACACCTATATCAACAAGTAACACCTATATCAACAAGTATGAAACATCTATATCAACAAGTAACAACTATATAAACAACAGCAACAGCTATAAACCATGCAGTACGGATCTACACTGAGTTAACGTCAGTCATAACGAACGCGTCACGAACTCAATCAGTCAACTAACACACGCCAACACATAAAATATGTCAACCTCCACGAACACATATCAGCACGCAACAGCATTTAGCGACATCAGTTAACACGCAGCAGCATGCAGTATGCAGCAGATCTACGTTAGTCAACTCACGCAAACCCGCTCAATGCCCCCTTTGAATAAACCACCCAGTAGTAGTACCAATGAACATATCGTAAAGTAACAGCAATTAGCATTTGCATAAATTACATACGTGCAACCCAATCCTAGGTACCCTTGTTCCACTAGCCGCCCATCGCCCCCCTAAATGCTGTATTCGCTGGCAGTGGAGAACATCCACTGCAGCGCATGCGAGGATGACATTCGTGCCGTTTTGCGCGAGCTTGATCCGCTGGCAACCGTGCAGTTTTTGCAAGGCCGCGAGATCGTCAGCATCAGCACGCCAAACACCAATTTCGACATTGCTGCGGCCGCCCGTGTACTACACGACCGCGGATTCGACGTCCATCGTGCCCCGTCAACTTTGAGCCCGTCAATTGGCGGCATTTCCGCATCAGCGCCTCAAACGGGTGGTTGGATGCACCGGCTGTTTAGCCGCACAGACGCGAACCGCACGCAGGCGCATGCAGAAATCTGCACGGCGTGTGGATCGCTATCGAGTAGCAGACGCCCGTCGGATTCCTCACCTTCTATGCCGGGTTATCAACCGAATGCTGAACATGAAACACCTCAAAGAATTGCGGGTGAAATTGCGGGTGAAACTGTACTGCAAGCCGGGGAACCTTTTAATCAAGTGCAAAAGCACCACCAAGGGCAATCTCAAGATGCTGTGCGTGCTGTGTTTGCCGTTCGCGGCATGTCATGTGCGTCGTGTGCGAATTCCATTGTAAATGCAGTTCGCGACGTTAATGATGTCATTGACGTGTCGGCAGATGCCATTCAGGGCACCGCGTACGTTCTCCTTAACTCGCGGGATGTAGTTCCTCAGGTACAGGACTCAATTGCCTCTGCCGGGTTCGAGCCGCAGCTCACGGAGGTTTTGCCGTTGGCCGCTGCCGATGTTGCCGAATATAAGTTGGTGGCAGCAGTAGGCGGCATGACCTGTGCATCGTGCTCCCAAGCAGTTTCTCAGGCATTGACGGAACTGCCGTTTGTGGCCAAGGCCCAGGTCGATGTATTGGATGGCCGAGCCGAGATTTACACACGGGACAAGGCTGAAGAGCATCCGGCAGAAATTGTGCAGGCAGTTGAGGATATCGGCTACGAATGCAGCATTTTAGGTAGTTATGTAGAGGTGCACTCGAGCCAGGCACGGTCGCGGGCACGCACAGTCACCTTGGGTGTGCACGGCATCTTTTGCGACCGGTGCCCACGGCGTATCATGGACGCCTTGAGAGCTCATGGCAATGCTGTGAACATTGTGGATGCCGTTTCGGTTTCTGAGCCGTTTGTGAAATTCACTTATTTGCCGTCGCCTCCGCGATTAACCATCCGGTCGATTCTAGCGCGGCTGAAACAGGCGAACCCGGATTTGCAATTCGATATAGTCAGGCAGAAATCGCTGGAACAAATAACGGCCGAGAACCAGCTTCGGGAGAAACGCGCGATTGCGAACCGCCTGTTTCTAACCACAGTATTGGCCGTGCCGGCAGCCGCAGCAATGGTCGTGCCGTGGCTGATGTCCGATACGTTGATGCTGCTGCTGGCCACACCAGTCTACTTTTTCGCCGCGGATATCTTCCATCGTAAGGCGTTGAGGGAGCTGCGGGCGGTGATGAAATCTGCCCGGCCATTGCGGCGCCGGTTGCTGCATTTCGGCAGTATGAACCTTTTAATGTCGCTGGGCACGAGCATCTCGTACTGGGCAAGCGTGCTGATCATGCTACTGCACGCCGGTGAAACGTACTTTGATTCCGTGGTGTTCCTCACGCTGTTTTTGCTGGTGGGGCGCTACTTGGACATTTTCTCCAAGATTAAAACTATGAATGCCGTGTCGCTCGTGTCCAAAGTGCGTCCAGATGATGTGCAGCTCGTAACTGATCTCGATGGCGATTTGACGGAGCGCGTGAATGTGGATCTCGTTGAAGTGGGTGACGTTGTGCGAGTGTTCCCCGGTCAACGGTGTGCGGTTGATGGTACGGTCGTACGTGGGGAGGCCGAATTCAACGAATCAATGCTGACGGGCGAGTCATTGCCAGTGCTCAAAGTCGTTGGTAGTGAGGTGTATGCCGGTACATTAAATGCGGGCCGCCATGCCGTGTCGGTGCGCGTGTCGGCAGTTGGTGAGGGCACTTTACTCGATGATATTGTGGAGGCCGTGCGTCACGGCCAGATGCAGCGGGCGCCCATTGAGCGGTACGTAGAGCAATTCACGTCAGTGTTTGTGCCCGTGGTCGTGTACTTAGCGTTGGCAGTGTGGCTCGTGTGGTATCTTATTAGCGGATCGGTGGTGTGGAGCATGCAGTTCGCCATTGCGACGTTTGTGGTCGCGTGCCCCTGTGGAATTGGCCTTGCTGCACCTACTGCCCTGTATATTGGTAGCGGTTTAGCCGCCAAATACGGATTGTTGGCCCGCGGTGGTGGAGAAGCGTTCCAGGAAGCCGCGCAGCTCGACGTTATGTGCTTTGACAAGACCGGCACGATCACTGTCGGCAGCGGGCTGCGGATTACCGATACTTGGGGTGCTGAATTGGACGAGGCCGTGCATTTAGCGGCATTACTGGAGGCGGATAGTGTGCACCCGCTGGCCACGGCTGTTTTAGAGTATGCCCGTGGTCGTCGCACTACAGGCGCCCGCATAGCCGACATTGAACAAATTAGCGATCGTGGGCGGGGCGTGCAGGCGAAAGTGAGGGCTGGCGAGTTTAGTGGCAGCACGGCCGTCATGGGCAACGAGCGCGTGGTTTCCGAGGTGGCCAATTGCGAGCCCACGCGGGAGCAGCAGATGTTATTGGCCAAGTGGCGATCCGAGGGCAAGAGCGTTGTATTGCTGGCGCTTCAAAACGACGGTATCAAGCTCATGCTGGCTGCTGCCGACCAAATCCGTCCTGAGAGCCGATACGCCGTGCACAGTTTGCAGCAGCTTGGAGTGCAGTGCTGGATGATCAGTGGCGATAATTTGGAAACTGCCAAGGCCGTGGCATCCGTTGTGGGTATCCCCGCCGACCGTGTGATTGCTGGTGTGCTGCCCCAGCAAAAGGGCGAGAAAGTACAGGAGCTACAGCGGATCGGTGGAGCACATTTGGGCCGCAGCTACGGCCGTGCCATTGTCGGCATGGTAGGTGACGGCGTCAATGATGCACCAGCACTCGCTGCGAGCGATGTAGGCATCGCACTCGGCCGGGGGGCTGACATTGCTTTATCGAGCTCGCAATTCGTGCTGCTGCGTGAAGACCTTAGGGGGTTGCCAACGCTCATTGAGATCTCGAAGGCCGTCATTCATAAGGTGAAGGCGAACTTCTTTTGGGCGGCCGTGTACAATATAGTGGCGATCCCCATCGCTGCTGGGGTGTTTTATCCCTGGACGCATAGGCGGCTTGATCCCGTGTGGGCGTCGCTCGCCATGGCACTCAGCAGCGTTTCCGTAATGATGAATTCGCTATTACTGCGGAGGTTCCGGCCAAACACAAAACTCTAGAGGTGATCACACGATGTATATGATATGAATAACTGTAAATGTACTACTTTAAACGTCATCACGACCCAAGAGGTAGGTAGCCAAATCCCCAATTTGGTGACCAAGTGCCGATCACTGAGGTGGTAATGCTAAAAAGCATCACGGAGGTGGTAATGCTAAAAAGCATCACGGAGGTGGTAATGCTAAAAAAGCAACATTTTGGGCACTTCAAGTGATAATTTACTGGCTATAAATATGCAGTTCACTATATGCTACTAAGTATGCTATTGACTTGTACACGTGACTGTGCAGTTGAATTGGCGTTGAAAAGCAGATCTACAAATTAAAGCTAAGAAGGTACGCTGTAAACTATATAATCTACTTGCCCTGGTTCGCAACTGCAGCAGCACCCGCGGCAGCAGCCTCCGGGTCGAGGTAGTAGCTCTTCTTAATGGGCTTCAACTCATCGTCGAGCTCGAACACAAGCGGAATACCCGTCGGGATGTTAAGACCGGCAATGTCAGCATCGCTGATGTTCTCCAAATGCTTGACGAGGCCACGCAGCGAGTTGCCGTGGGCAGCAATCAGCACAACCTTGCCGTCAAGCAAGTCAGGAGCAATGACATCGGTCCAGTACGGCATGAAACGCTCGATAACGAGCTTGAGTGACTCCGTGCGAGGAATTGAGGACTTCGGCATCGTTCCGTACCGCTCGTCGTTGACCTGACTGAACTTGTTGCTGTCGTCGATCGGCGGCGGGGGCACATCGTAGGAACGACGCCACACCATGAACTGCTCGTTGCCGAATTCGTGAGCAATTTCTTTCTTGTTTTTGCCCTGCAACGCACCGTAGTGGCGCTCGTTCAGCCGCCAAGTGCGGTGGACGGGGATCCACAACCGGTCGGCCTTGTCAAGAGCAAGGTTCGCGGTCTGAATGGCCCTCGTAAGCTTCGAGGTGTACAAAACGTCGGGTTTGTGCGGGAATTCAGCCAGCAGCTCGCCGGCACGCGCGGCCTCGGTGCGGCCCTTGTCGCTTAATTTAGCGTCAACCCAGCCAGTGAAAAGGTTCTTCTCGTTCCATTCACTCTCGCCGTGGCGCAGCAAAATCAAGTATTTCGTCGAACCTGCCATTTTCTTCTGTCGTTTAGCTTTTGGTGCCATCGATATGGCTGGTCGTGGGGGGGCTCTTTATACTTACCGGTTGCGCCCTGTGTCACGTGTTGACCGTTGGACCAAACCCTTGCCGCGCGTATGACGAGCGGCTGAACGGCGTACATCACCTGCATACGCTACCGCTGGCGTACCGCCTACGATGCGTTTGAGCGCGCGCTAAGGGCAATCCATACGTCCCAATGACATACTTACCCTGCATATATTGGGAGTACACGGCACTCGCATGTGCATCGGATCCGAAGCAATCTCGTGTTTAATGCATTTACACAGTAGCAGCGAGGCTAATTAGAGAAAATGTATATAGTGGCTCAGTATTATGGCCAGCCTAAAGTATATACACCTGTGCATTACACTGGGAGCTAGTATGCACGTGCTGCGGTGGGTGAATCAATAATTATTATCTCAAAACGACTGACACGAGGCTTGTGAGGTGGCACTCAACGAGGGTATTTCAGCGATGAAAAAAAAAAACACGTTCTTGCTTGAGGGTAGTTGTGTTAGATCCGAGAATGGCCGGTGTCGGCGTCCAAGTGAATTCTAAGCGGCCGATCTGCATTGTTGCTGATGAAGTAGAGGGCGCCTCTGAGCACGGGTTTGTCCAAACTCATTTGATTCAATAGTACATGTAGTTTGAGAATGTGCCAACTGATAGACTGCACTGTCTAGTACCTAGTTTACCTATATACCTAGATACTTAGATGTATTTGTAGTCGTATTTACAGACGCACTTGCAAATGTATTCAATGATTCGTAGATGTATATGTTGATATATTATGCGACCCGATCACACCTTATAATGAGATTGGTTACGTATATAAATAAATATTACATCCCACGGAACGTATTCTTGCTCGCCTTGCGCAAAGTGCCGTCGCCGCGTGACGTCGTGCGTCCGCCGTCGTGTTGAGGCTTGCGCGGCGCCTTCTTTTTCTTAGGCACGAATGTGATATCCGCCTCTCCAAGGCGCACTGAAGGGCCTGAAGCCACAGCATGACTCTTCTTCTTTTTGAGTTGCTCGCCAAGCGACATCTCTGCCCGATTCTCCATGTCAATGGCACTCATCTCCACTGCGCGCTCGGCCTCTTTTCGTCGACGAGCCCGCCGCTTTTCTTGCTGCATCTTACGCATGATCCGCTTCGCAGTGGCCACAGCGTCCTCACCTTCAACATCTTCATCCTCATCTTCACTGCTGCTGCCATTACGTGCATCCAATTCGGCCTGTTCAACAGCAGTAAGGCCCCGGGGACCACTGCGTTCCACCGTGGTGTTCGATACGCGGCTCTGTTTTGCCCGCCCACCGTGCAACAACTTGTACTCATAACTATCTTCATCGATCTCGAACTCAGGGTCCTCGAACATGGCCTTGAAACGGTCGTCGATCTCGCCATTCGTGGCCGCAGCAAACTCTTTGTTGACCTTCGCCTTCGTTGAAGATGCCGGGGCGCGGATCCGCGACGCACGCTCAGCCTCAATCCGTTTACGGATCTCGCGCTCGCGGTGCTCTCGCACCTCATACGGATTGCTGATAAGCTTGGCCTTCTCGTACAGGCGCATGTGGATGAAATAGCCGTGCATGTACGCCCTCACCACATTGCTGCCAATAAGATGGTCGAGCCCAAGCTGTCGAAGTTCCTTAGCAGTAACAAATTTGTAGTTTTCGTAAACACTCGACACGCCTTTATCTTCCAGTTCCTCGGTGATGTTGTCAATGAATGAGCACCACCGCGGGGCAGGGCCCACTGCCGGTACATAGTAAGTATGCATGGGGATCCCCTCGTTTGCCAAAAAGAACATTCCCGAGTCGGGAATATGGGCAACATCATTAATGTCAACCGAAGGCTCGAGCGAAGTGAATGGAGCGCCAGACTGCGCGTCCCAGATTTTCACTACACGTTTGTCGGAAGACCAGACCTTCTGCTGCACTAATTGAGTGTCCAAATACCCAAGGCTGTGAATTGGGAACCCATAGCCTTGATCCTTTGTGAGTAACGGCCGCGACATCCGTAGATCGAACAACAATGTGTTACCCTCAAAGGTGCCCGCGGCCATCTGCAAGCCATCAGAGTGAAATGCCAGTGCAGTTACCCCGCTGCCAATGCCATGGCCCTCGCCGCCAATGCCCAGCACTCCTACGGACCTTCTAGATCTGGGATCCCAAAACTCCACAGTGCCATTTTCAGTGCCACAGCCAATCAATCCGTGAGCCGGGTTAACACGTACAACATTCAATGCCTCTGCATCACACTCAAAGGGGGCCATAAACCTTCCTTGATCCAAATTTAACCGATAAAGCTCTGAGCAGCTGGCCGCCACATATATCTCGCAACTTTGCCGGTTATACTCAATGCTACGCCCAAACTTGGGAATTCGAGTGCGCTCGTGAACCCCATTCTGAGTCTGTAACTCAATTGAGCGGTCGCTTTGCAAATGCACGGACTTTGTCCAATCATCGCTAATGATCGTGAAATCGACGTTCTCGGCATCCGTGTGGCGCTCAAACTTCATACTCATTTGCTGGAACTCATAAAAGTGGATTTGCGGTTTGTAAGTTCCCGTAGCTATGGCGTATTGGCCATCTCGAGTAAGTTTAATCCTGTTTGAAGCTTCCTCGAACTGGAAGTCCTGGATGAGATCAACGCGGTTGTAGTATTCAGGATCATTTTTCAGCGATTGCTTTCGCTTGCGAATGAGCCAGTCCGGCAAAGACCGTGAGGCGTTCGAGCCGGAAATTTGGTAAACGGGAACCGTGTCGCCCGGCACGCTCTTTAATACCATGGTGTTTGAAATTTACTTCAATAATTTTCAGGGTAAGGTAATGGTCTCTCCGGCCTAAAGGGGGAAGCCCATGGAGGAAGGGATAGCGAGTATGAGAATACCAAGTACCGAGTAAAAAGAAAAGAAAATAAAAAAAAACTACCTGCAAATAAAAAAAAGTGATATAGCCGTGTATTATTTGGACTTGGGCCTTAAGCGAAGTTCATGAAGAGAGAGGTGTGACTGAGGAGTGTAGTTTGTCGCTAATGATCCGGTGTAAATCCTTTTTTGCAACAGTATCCGTGAAAACGTTTTCAATAATCAAACTATCCGAGCTTTCGGAGCTCATCGCCGCCTCGCTCATGGGACCATCGCTCATGGGACCATCGCTATCCGAAGTATCGGTGATCTCCGTCGACTCGTGATGGTCCTGCAAACTGGGGTTCGAGAGTCGATGCTCCACATATTCCGCGCCAGGAACCCGCGGCAGAACCTGCACGGGGCTCACTAATGACACGCGCTTCAATCCCAAGTTCCCATCCGGCTCGTTCCAGCTAACCGTGAGCTCAGCCACTAATTCGAACTCGTGCAAGAACTCCGGGCTGCTGAACGACGGTGCGAGCCGCGAGTGGGCAACGCAAATCTTGTCCACTAGGTGATCGAGCTTCGTTTCCAGACTGTCGAGCTTCACGGGCCGCGCGAACTGCTGGTCGTCTACGAGCCACCTCTGCATTGGCAGGTCCTTCGAGCTCCCTCCAACTGTCAAAGTGGTAAACTCGTTGAGCAGTAGCCTCAGTCGACAAATAGAAAACTTCCCCGGGGCTGTGGACTCCACGACGAGGCCAAGCCCAGCCGGGAGTGGCGCTTGCGGCAGGCCAGCTGACGCGTGCGTCGTGATAATCGTCAATTCGCTGTTGTTGACCCGTTCCGTGCTTTCAGTATCCAACAACTTGAAAAGATTGGGTAGTCTCGCTGATTGCATGAACGTGATCTGCCGATCCGTGAACCTGGGGGAGTTCTCTCCCTCGCGTTTCACAACGGCCCTGACGCTCCAGCGAACACCGTCTTTCGTGCGCTCGTGCATGAACGTGCTGGGAAGCCTGTCATTGGCAGCGGGGAACTTCAGGGTGGCTCCATAAATGGCGTGCCCGCGCGTCGTGTAATTGCAGCGGCCCTCAACTGGTTCCGATTCGTAAAACTTGACGGTTTTGCTTTCGTTGTTGCTATCAATAAGAACTCCTTCACAAACTAGTCGCAAAAACACGCTGCTCACTAAGGACGAGAAATAGGCATCCGCGGGCTTGCGTTTAAGCACTAATTCAACGGCGACTTCATCGTCATTGGAGAAAATCCGCTGCTGCCCAACGATTTCGATCTTGCCTTTCATTTTGTTAATTAAATCGTTAACAAACCGGAATCGAAATGGTGGGGGACAGTTTGAAATTTGTGAACACCTTCAGCAAAATAATTGTGGGGTAAGCGCCTCGTACGTGCAGCTGGGTGCGTTCAAGCGTCCGGGGTGGGATGTATCTCAGCAATTAGCTAAAACTATCAGCGTATGATCGGGAGTTTCTTTTATTCCCGCGGAAAAAAAGTGGATAATTTGAAAGGTCTCTGATGTAAAATTCGCCGTCGGCCGCAGTGAGGAGGATTCGGGTGATCCTTTATACGATCCTGGGCGGGGTACCTACATTACACCTCCACATGCTAGCTTGACGTAGCAGGCTGCCCTGCACGCGATAATACAAGGGCAGGGGCTTGGATGTGGCGATCAAGTGGGAACCAAATCGAATAGGGAGAGCGCAACGCTGCAGTGCGTATGCGATAAGACCGGTGAGGCACAACGTATCGGATTGCTCGTAAAATTTCTTTTCGGTTTGAGACTATTCGAAGCTTTCAGGCTGGTTACACATTAAATTGAATAGGCACGATATTTTTCCAGCAATGTGAGCGGATCAAATACGACTTCTGCTTAGACTATGCAGGAGTGTACCCTGTTCCTTATGTAATCGGCGGTGCATATGCGCTTACTCTGGGGGAGGGTAAACGCGCGTACCCCAGCGTGGCCTTTAAGCCGAAACTCAGTTGCAAATAATCAAATTCTAGATGGCGCAGACTATCAACCGAACACTATCCCTGTAAAAGAAAAGCCAATGCTTTGTAAACCTGCTAATCTACGTGTAAATATTGCCATTAATCCTGGATACGTCATCATGAAAAATCAATGCGTTCATGCTTTGAGATGGGGAATTTAACTGCGCAACACCTGTCTATTCGACAAGAACTGCAGTGGCCCCAGCCCAAGCCCAGAGCTCAGCCAATATTCGGCCGGGGCCTCACAGCAATGCGGATTATACCGGGTGATGTGTAATGTTAATGGGCAGGATTATAATGTGATCTATACGAAACATACGTGCTCAACAGCGTTTTGAAAAGGCAAACTTTATATTGTACCCTTTTGAGCAACCACTGCTCGAGGTTTCAGTGGCGATCCGAAAAAACGCGATCCGCAAGTTTAGCCGACTATATCACGTGACCGTATCGCTGAACGCGTTACGCACATACATATAGCGTGCATTCTCGAGTGGCCTACGTGTTGACACGTGACACGAGTTCCCTGTTATCAAAACTCCGCCTCCATAACACGGATCTGGGGTAATAGTGGTTGGGCTCAACGGGAATTGCGTTTATTTTTAGCTCATTGTATTAGTTTTTGCAAATAACTAATCAATTCAGCCTTTCTTTTGGGGGGGGTTACAGTGGGATCTATATTGATTGCTGCCAAAGTTAACTCAGCCACTGTCCACTGGCCCAAGTTGCCAGCCTTCCGGGCTGCCATCACATCATCAATTAACGGATCGGTCAATTTTACCCTTTTTGTAGGTATAGTTTTAGGCTTAGATGTAACATCCACATCAGGATACAATGATAGTGTGTGTTCAATTGATGAACACAGCTTCTGGCACATTTTGTTGATTTTCGCATATCGTGGCAATGTAGCGTCTTCAGCCTCCCTTGGAATTTCGTGGCCGTCATCAGTAACATCGTATTCCAACGGAATACTAAGCGCCAATTTCTCAAGGATTGATGTGAATTGAGCGTGCTTTGGATGAATGAACCGCTGAGGGTCGAAACCTGATTTGATATTGAACTTTTTAGCCAAATGTTCTAATAAGATGGTCAGTTTGTGGGTTTCAGCGTTATCAGAGCGCTTTTCAGCCTCGATTCCAAACTCAGGCAGTGTTCTAAGATCGTCCCGGCATGGCAATGGCACAAAATAGATCCCGGAAGATGTATTAGGAGGTATGTCGGCCAGTGCATCATTGTATGGGCTGTATGGATTGGAGGCATACAAGATTCCTTGCACAGGAGGAACCCCCGGTCGTGAGGAATGCCAAAGGCACACCGCGGCGCGTTTAGAACGGCGCATACTGTTATGTAAAGACGCAAATACGTGGTCGGAGTTCTGCCACTTCTCGTTGTTGGGTACCAAGTATGTAGAATGTCCAATGTATCCGTACCGTGAATGCACTAAAACCGCAATTTCCAGAGTTATAAACTTCACAACGTCAATATGCGGAGCCTTATTTTCATTCAGGCTATTTAGGTTATTGAAATCTTCATCAGAAACTTCTACGGAATGCAATTCCTCCTTTAGCGCTGCCGACAGCCGGAACCTCTTGTGCAATTTGGTCGTTTCCGGCTTGATTTCCATTCCAGATTCCACTTTGGCCATTACACTAGTGCTGGTAACGATCTCACGCGTTTCATGGCCATCAGCATGAGTTAATATGCCAATATTGTACGCAGTAGGCCGCGTGGGGTGTTGTCGAACAATGTTGTAACCACGAACACCAATAGTGAGCGATAGCAATTGGATCGTGCCCCTGAATGCGACATACTTCCTTCTCGATTTGACCCCTAAGATCTTTTTTTGTTTACTGGAGAGCATACTACCATCAACAGGTTCCAGCTTTTCTAATCCGTAACTATCAGTCTCTCCACTGAAGTCCGGTGGTACATATTCGATCTGATTCCAGAATTTGGACACATCAAATTCGTGTGTGGGGCGGTTTATGAACACCGGGACGAGCACTGCTGGCGAGTTCACCAAGTCCGAGATGTTGTTTATCGCAACGTCAGCCGCGCTTGCATCCTGAAAAGGATTATCGTCATCCGTCACCAAAATGACTCTACGGTTAGATTTCATGTGTAATTTGTTCATGGCGGCCTTCGCAACCCGAATTGCTGCAAGTAAACTCGAACCAGACGATTCCGTGCTAGCAATTGAAGAATTGATTTCACCCGAATGACCTGCCATTCTAACCAGCGTTTTCAGATCATCAATTTCCGGTTCTCCGAGGTCCAATAAAGTTTTAGTGGTTGATGAATTCTCAACGTTGTAAACGATGATGCCGGCGTCAAAATGCCATATGCCTTGCGTGGCTGTCTCTCGAATAAACTGGGAAGCTGCAGTGAGGGCATTGGCAAATACGCCACACTCTTTCATTGACTTAGATGCATCGATAATGTATAAAACTGAATCCCTGACGTCCTCCATGCTTCACCGCTGGGCGGCTGCCATTACTTGTCTGCCCCGGTTACGACGTGTGGTTATTAGATGGCCCATTGGTTCATTTAGTGCATGACGAGCATGCGTAGTGCCACCTACAACTAACCTCCAATTGCATACTAACTCTAAGAAGTAGTTATAAAAGTTTCATCCAATGTGCCTTTTTGTAGAATTTGGGCCATTAGTACCCATTTGGATTCGTATATAGCAGATTAGCCGCCCGAGGCTTCGTACCCGCCAAGAAACACAATTGCACGGGACATGGCGCGCGAACGAACCCCGATCCTGCAGCTACGCCGCGCGCACTTATACAACGTATTTCACATGAGTCTACTATTGGCAGCTCACCTATACTGTACAGAATGTTGATCTCCCACACCCGAGAAGCTCGAAGCGCGACTTGATCAGGATACATTTACATCTTTTTAACCCCCTTTAAACTTCCTTAATCTCGTAGATAAGGGCCAGGAACGCTGCCCCGCATATGCAGTGGGCTGCCGAGTTCCAAACTTCCAATTACGCACTATGTTTTTCTCGAACTCATCAAAGCCCTTTGAAAAAGTTATGGAAAACGGCCAAGTGGAGGAATCTAAGGATGTGAAATTGAACAATTATGTTTACAGTGTCGAACTACCGGAATCCAGCAGCGTGGCTGACATCGTGCTTGATGGCGATGTGGACGATGCTGCTAAGTATGCCAGCGCTGAAGGAGAGCCATTGCCACCGGGGATGGAACGCCGGCTTCGTATTAAGTCCGATATTTACGTTACTGCATTTATGGGGCTTGTTTACAGTATGCAGTTTGCCGACAAAACGATTAATTCTGCAGGAACCACAATGGATCTTAGGGAAGACCTAGGTATGATGCATGGTTCGGGCTACAGCTGGACAGGATCTGCATTTTACCTGGGTTACCTTGTGTTTGTGTTCCCTATGAGCTATTTATTGATGAAATTTCCCCTGGCAAAGGCCACCGGAACCATTATTCTGACGTGGGGAGTAACAATTGCCTGTTCTGCAGCCTGCCAGAACATGGAAAGCTTTCTCGCCATGCGCACACTGTTGGGAGTGCTCGAGTCGGCGATTATGCCAGCCTATGTTGTGATCACCTCGCAGTTTTATACCCGTGAACAGCAGTATTCGCGTACACTTTGCTGGTTCGCCATGAACGGGTTCGGCTCAATGTTTGCCAGCCTGATTGGCATTGGGTTGTTGAATAGAGAGCATTTGCCTATGCACGGCTGGCGCCTTCTCTACATTATTATGGGCGTCATCACCATCGTGCTGGGCGCCATTTTCGCTTTCTACATGCCGAGCACGCCCTCCCAGGCCTGGTTCTTCACCCCTGAAGAAAGAAAATGGCAAGTAGAGCGCATTCGTCATAACAAACAGGGCTATGGCAACCACAAAATCAAGTGGCATCAAGTCAAGGAGGCCATTTTTGACATCCACACGTGGCTCTACTGTTGCACGGTGCTGTGCCTCCAAGTACCGAATGGTGCCATCACCACCATGCTGAATTTACTGCTAAACGAGTACCAATACGTCGGCAAGATGTCGCTAATCATGGGTTTGCCCAATGGGGCCACCGAACTAGTGGGCCTGCCAATATTTGCCGTGCTCACACTTTATGTATTCCCGCAAAAGCGTATGTACTGGGCGATTTTTGGCTCGGGAATCGCGGTGATGTGCCTGTGTTTACTGGCATGGTGCCCGCAGGCCAATGGCCAGTTGGCCGGGATCTACCTGTCAAGCTGCTTTATGCCGCTGGCATATGTCGCAATAATCTCGTGCATCGAGTCGAATTCTGCCGGCCACACTAAGAAATTGACTACAAATGCATTGATGCTTATATTCTACTGCGTCGGCAACCTCATTGGTCCCCAAACTTTCAAGGCAAGCCAGTACCCGAGCTACACCTCGGGCAAAACAGCAATGGCAGTGTGTGCCGTTATTGCCTTCATTTTCAACATCCTGATTCTCGTGTCATACAGTGTTCGCAACCGTTTACGGGATCGCCTCAACAAGAAGTTGCCGTCGAACATTGTTAATGCGGAGTTTGCCGATCTTACTGATATGGAAAACCCCGAGTTCCGCTACGCTTTATAAATATTTAATTAATTGATAAATGCCTTGTTGAATACGGCTAGCGTGCCAGGTGGGAAGCACGTAAAATGCCAGTAGGGTGGAGGGGGGGGGGGTAGACGAGACCGCTGGGAACCGCTGGCAATCGCTGGGAGGGTTGGGCAAGGGAGGGCGTGAGGGCACGGCCAATCAACCTTGGGATAATGTGCTTACTCCTCACCTCACCATAGTCTGGGTAAAAGTGCAGCATGCAGCGCCGGTTTTTGAGCACTAGCCGCACGCTCTCGAGGCAGTACGGCGGGCTGAAGGATCAGGACCGCATTTTCCAGAACCTATACAACAATTACGGCACGAGTTTGAAGGATGCCAAACGCCAAGGCGACTGGTACAAAACGAAGGAGATTCTGCTGAAAGGCGACAACTGGATCATCGAGCAAGGCAAAAAATCCGGTTTGCGGGGCCGTGGCGGTGCAGGGTTCCCCTCTGGCCTGAAATGGTCGTTCATGAACCCGCCCGGGTGGGAAAAAAATGTCGGTCCCCGCTACCTGTGCGTAAACGCTGATGAGGGCGAGCCCGGCACCTGTAAAGACCGCGAAATTATTAGGAAAGACCCCCACAAACTTGTGGAAGGTTGCCTTGTTGTTGGTCGGGCCATGAACGCCACGGCGGCCTACATATACATCAGGGGTGAGTTCTATGAGGAGGCTGTAACGCTGCAAACCGCTATAAACGAAGCGTACAAGGCCGGGCTCATTGGTAAAAATGCGTGTGGCAGCGGATATGACTTTGATGTGTACATTCACAGGGGAATGGGTGCCTACATTTGTGGCGAGGAAACGAGCTTGATCGAGAGCATTGAAGGCAAAGCCGGCAAGCCCCGCATGAAACCGCCGTTCCCGGCCGGTGTGGGTCTTTACGGCCGTCCTTCAACCGTCACGAATGTGGAAACTGTGGCAGTTGCTCCGACGATCATGCGGCGGGGCCCTGAATGGTTTGCGTCGTTTGGCCGCGAGCGCAATTCCGGCACAAAGCTGTTCTGCATTTCGGGCCATGTCAACAACCCGTGCACAGTCGAAGAGGAAATGTCGATCCCGCTGCGGGAATTAATTGAACGGCACTGCGGCGGTGTGCGTGGCGGCTGGGATAACCTGCTGGGCGTGATCCCCGGTGGTGCATCCACGCCGATCTTGCCATTGAGCGTTTGCAATGACGTTTTGATGGACTACGACGGGTTGCGTGACGCGCAGAGCGGGCTGGGCACCGCCGCGGTCATTGTGATGGACAAGAGTGCCGATGTTGTTCGGTGCATCCAGCGGCTGTCGCATTTCTTCAAGCACGAATCGTGCGGTCAGTGCACGCCGTGCCGTGAGGGCACGACGTGGCTGCACAAAATGATGAACCGGATGAACACTGGTCAGGCCCACACGCGGGAGATCGACCAGTTGCTGGAATTGACGAAGGAAGTGGAGGGGCATACGATCTGCGCTTTAGGAGACGCGGCAGCGTGGCCGATCCAGGGTCTTATGCGGCATTTCCGCCCTGAGGTCGAGAAGAAGATTGCGGCGTTCCGTGAGCAGCACGGCGAGGTCCGCGATGGCGGATGGACGAAGGGTTCACAGATCCTTAAGGGACAGGTTGTTGGTTCTCCAACGGATCAGAGTGCGCACTAACACCATTAAAGCCGATATAAACCACCAAATTTAAACCACCAAATATAAAAAAACGCTGATGTAGTTGTGTGCACTGCTGGCTGGTCTATCAATGGATCGATGCTGGTATCAATGGATCGATGCTGGTCTATCAATGGACCAATGCTCAATGACCGAGCGCGCTACACAACCACCAAAGCGATGCGACAAAGGAGAAAATGACAAAATGCATGGAGGAACGCTATCCCTGGCGCTTTGCATTGCTTGAACGCGCCATAACAGCGGCAAAAGGTTAGTTGTTGGCATGAACGTCGCGTTAAATAGACGGCCGGTTAGCGAGCTCGCAATGCTAAGTGGACATCATCCATCCAAATGCATTGTTGGGGAAGGTTGAGGACACGCACAATGTTCAGCGCGAGGGCCTCCATCGGCTGCTTGGTGCGGTTTACATTAATGCTATGAAGTTACATTAGATGTATATAGAGTGCATACTGAATTGCAGACATGTGCATATGATGTGCATGACGCACGTCAAGTGCATACGACCTGCATACGAAGTGCGTCTGGATTACTGGCGGAGTTGGAGTACTGACCGAGTGCAGATGAACTGGTGCAGACGGAGTCAGAGCACAGACGCAGTGCAGATGCAGTTGGAGTGCAGTCGGAGTGCAAATGACGTCATTCGGAGCAGAGATGGAGCACAACTACACCAAGCCTACATATCAAATGCAGCAGCGGTATATGTTCAAGTTATTCTATAAATGCTATGGTACATATCTATCTGCGCTGTAGGTCACGCATGGGAAATTGCTCCTCGAGCTCATCAGCGAGCCACAATGGGTCGACGCTGCCGTCCTCCTCGAACTCGAACGCTGAAAATGGAATTGAGGCCTCTGCCAGGTGCAACGTTTGACACAAGAAAGTACATAATGAACGAATCTTCCAGTGCCAGTATACTGGTGTCATCCAGAGCCCCGGCTTTCACAAGTTCTCACACTGCTTCGAGCCAAGTTATCAGTTGCCACGGCAGTGTCTGCTCATTAATCAATTTGATGTGCGTTCGTAAAGATGACGCAGCCTAGCTTTACAGTCTATGCTATAGTCTACATCGTTAGCGTTCGATATCGTCCACCTCCTTCAAGCAATCATCCGTGAGTACCTCCGGCACGGGCCCCACAACAACATTGTCCTCGATACGGATGCCAATGCCCTGGAAGTGCGGGGGGAACTGCGCGTCGCGCGGGATGTACACTCCAGGTTCAACCGTAACAACCTGGTTCGCCCTGAGTGGCTTCGTGCTCGATTCCCGTAACGCAATGTCGTGCACATCCAAACCGAGCTGGTGCCCAATCATATGCGGGTACACGATGCCGAGCTGGCTGCGCGTGAGATCAAGCCCGGCATTTTTCAAATTGGTGTGTAAACTCGTTTCTGAGAACCGGTGTAGATCGTGTAAGCTGAGCCCGCTTGCCGTAGTGCATTGGGCAATGCATTCCGTCTCTGTGGCAAGCACGGCCTCGTACAAATCGCGCTGCGGGGCAGTGAATTTCCCATTGACAGGCCAAGTGCGGGAAATATCGGCACAGTACCCACCGTACCGGCCACCAGCATCCACCAACACCAGCTCGCCATTCACGAGCAGGTCATCATTACGAACATAGTGAATAGTAAGAGCGTGGTCACCACCAGCCACAACGGCAAGGTACGCCTCGGTTTCACACCCACCTCGTTTAAACATATACTCTAGAAACGCATGCAATTCGTGCTCGCTGGCAAATTGCTGGCGGTATGCAGCATTGTACGCCAATGCACTGATCTCAGCTGCGATTCTAAGGCAGTCGATCTCAGCCTCGCTTTTAATTTCCCGCTGGATCTGAACAAGCTGCGAGGCCGTGCGGTCTGACCTTAGTTTTGTGGAAACGAGCGCGGGTAATTCATGATTGAAAAAGGGGCCCTGACGTACTGTGGTGGCAGGATCGGTGTCGGCATATACCGAAGAAGCAGCACCTATAAGCTGCCGTACAGTCTCACGCAGTGTTGAATTGGGCAATACATCAGCAATTCCCAGCTCTGTTCTGGCTTCTTTTGTGCCGGTACGCTCACCTTCCCATTTCTCAGCAAACTCGTCCTTTTCAGGCACGAAAAGCAGCTCGTTGGCCAGTTCTCCAGCCTTGTTTTTATGGAGTAAAAAGCACCCCTCGGGTTCCAGGAAACCCGTGAGGTACTGGAAGTTCGGATCTTGACGGAATTTATAAAAAACACTCGGTGTTGGGTGCTGGACACGGTTGCCACCAAATATAGCTAGACTGTCGGGTGCCATCGCTTCGAACACGCGAGCGCGGCGCTCAGCATACTCCGTGGAGGATATCAGCGGCGTTATACACCCTTCTCCAACGAGATGCGGCCGGTTTCGGTGCAGGGCCTGGCCGAGCCGCGGGCGGCCGAGTCTTCCAATCATTAGTCAAAAATTTATGGCTGTGTTCAGTATGTACATATATTTAACAACGAATTGCGTGTGCCGGCGTGTTTGAATAGTTGAATTTATAGCATTTGTAGCGACGTCGTGGTGTAATGGCAATGTAGTGAGCAGGTGCAGTGAACAGGTGGGCTTGTAGTGAACAGGTGGGCTCGTAGTGAACAGGTGGGCTCGTAGTGAACAGGTGGGCACGTACTTGAGCATATGGGCATGTAAAGAGCTGGCAACTCGGTATTTGATTGTCTATGCATGCTATTTAATCTGATCAAAGGAGTGGGTGATAATTGCTAGCAAAATTTGCGCACTAAGGGCTCATTTAATGGTATTGAGGGCCGATCCTGTGTGGTTGCTTTAAGTATATGTAACTTTTTCAATGTCGGACGCATAGTGCGATGCCGCTAATTAATCCATTTTTAGTTTTAGAGTACATACCTAAGTATCAATGCCCCCGTATTGAACCTGCGCGCAGATGCATGCGGCTTTACTTCACGGCATAGTGAGTGATTTGATGGGCTAGGAACTTCACGTGCAGAGGAGCTTACAAAGAGGCAGTGGAGAGGTGTGATTTGTCGATTTTAAATGTTCTCAGATCATTTAGCCTAATGAGTGCATGTTCCGGGTAAGGGTTTGTGTATGGCTCCATAAACTCCGATTATCGAATCGATCTTATGCAGTGCCACACGGCGCGATGGATCGGAGCAGAACGCCGTACCGACGATAGTGTCGTTGATAGTCTATAATATTCACCAGTGAATGTACCTTACAACCGAGCAAAACTGCGCTATTGGATGATTTACATACGCAGGGCGGGGAATTCCCGGCATAGGGCGTGCAGCATACAGTGCAAAGCATGGACCACAACGCTCTGGGAGATGAGATGGATGAGATCTCCTTGCCCCGTTACCCTTTACGCCCTACCCTTGAAATTTAATATGCGTAAGATCCCCCTAGCCACCTCCTTTTCTTTAATATAAATAATCTGCTCGGCTTTGTTCTGATCCTTCACATACCTCTAATGATCTTCACTACCAAGGCATTTGCTGCGCTTCTTCTTATCTCCGGCGTGTCTGCACGCTCGATCACGTTCGACACGAAGTCTGCCGACTTCAGCAAGTATGGTGGTTTGTACCAAAGTAGCTACAGCGAGAAAAAAGGCGTTCTTTACGTCACGAACTCGGTGGGCCGCCCTCCCGTTACGAAGTCGGATCTGCTGGCTGTGGATCCGGAAACTCTGGAGGTTCTGATTGACCGTGTGCCGAATTGGGCGAGCTCGAATGTGACGAACACCACTAGTCGTTTTGCTGTTTACGGTGTATCTGTTGATGACAAGAACGACCGCGTGTGGGTTGGCAACACTCGCCAGGGCACTGTTGCGTACTACAACGAGGACGGACTCGAGCTTGGCAACCAATGGCCCGCGAACGTTTTGAAGCAAGCTCGTGAGGTGTTTATTGACAAAGACAACGATCTTGTTTACGTTGGTGACGCCACGAGCGATGCCGTTGGCGTGTTCTCTGCTTCGGACCTCACTGGTGCCGTTAAGGTCCTGAACCTGACGGAATTGACCGGCACCCCGGTCAAGGGCGTTATGGGCTTTGATGCCGACCTCAAGTCGAACACTTTGTACGCCGTCAGCCTCAACACGAACGTTGCTGTTGGCATTGACCTTGCTGCCGGCACTGCGAAGTCGTGGCCGCTAGGCGACCACGTTGAGCGGCCCAGCAGCGTTGCTTGGGACTCTAAGCGCTCGGTTCTTTATGTTGCGAACCAGGGCACCAACAACTCGGTGGTGTTGGACCCCAGCAGCGGCAAGGTTGTTCAGGACATTGCGTTGCCTGGCGGCCCGCTCAACGTTCGTTACGACCCTGAGTTTGATGTTGTGTACGCCGCGTGCCGTACCGGTGGTGTGGTGGCCGTCATTGATGCTGCGGACTACAGCATCATTGACAAGTTGCCTGTGGGTGTGCCGAATCAGATCTCGCTCGGTAAGAACGGCGAGATCTTCGTTACCGATAAGAGCAAGGACAGTCTTCTGTACAAGTTCACGCCCCGCAACGAGACGAACACGACGTCGAGTGCAGCCCCGTCGAGCTCCGCCAAGCTCACGACGTCGTCAGCCAAGGTGTCCTCGGCCGCGAAGCCCTCGGGCTCGGCTGGTGCTGAGGCCTCCAACAGTGCGAAGCCTTCTAGTGCCACGAAGCCCTCTGGCAGCGCGAAGCCCAGCGGCCCTGCCGTCGGTAATGCTGCCGCCTACTTTGGCGCCCCGGCTGCGGCCGGCGCGATTGCCGTGGCTGCTCTTTTGATCTAATGACATTTAGTTTAATTTTCTTGTATGGTTATTTCGCACACATCTACCATGTGTGACAATTGTATGTAGCGGTGCGTGACGTTGAGTAAGAGACATTTACGAATATATACATTGACCCGTTGCAATGTGGGAACCTCGATAGTGATACTTAGCTCTACTTGAGTCACATTGAACAGATTTTTTACCTATTGGTACCCAGCCTGACATGACCTAACTACATTTCAAGCCCAAGTCGTCGACCTACGCACCGTTGCCAAACTACATGCACCCAATTGATCTTTAACAGCTAAACTGACGTGCCATGTCGCTCATACCAGGCAGCAGTACTTCTAATAATATTATTGAATAACAATCTTACACCTAATAGTTGCACCGTGCGTCTCAATTAATGGCACCCAACCTGCCTCAAGTCCCAAGCACAGCCCCACAACTAGGGTGTAACCCCTAATTAACTTACATGGCCATCCATGCAGCAACAGATTCAAAACACTCGCCAATGCATATATCACGTATTTAAGTATGTAACTGTGTAATCTCGCCGCTCTCGATCTGCTCCTTGTAGTGCTCATTCGCGTACCGGTTGCCGCAGTACGTGCACACGTGGATCCCCGGCTTATCCGTGTTGATGTACACCTTCGGGTGTCCCTGCACGCCACCGCGGATCCCGTCGATGTTACCGTCGCAAACTGCAGCGCCGTGCACGAAATTCACCGGGGTTTTAGCAATTAGGTCGATGGCCGCCAACGGCTGCGGCTGCGTGCTGAGGTCCACGCCGTCGAAAAGCGGGCCGGTCATCGCGTCCATGCGCGGGCGCTGCGACGGCGCCCACGTTTCTTTGCGGTTTGGTGCCTGCGTGGCTTTGATGGCTGTTTGGTCTTCGCCGTTGTAGATGTGCAAATCCGCGGGCTTCACGTCACTGCTCCGCTCCGCAACTGTTACGCGCGTGCGTACACCTAGCAGCACGCGTGGCCGTGCCACAGCTCGTAAAGCCTGCACTGTTTGGTACCGAAGCATCTTGTAGTGAGGAAATAGGGCGCCCGCGATACGTCGGTCCCAACCCTTCCCGCCATTGGCTGGCCAAGCGTAGCGAAGTACCAAGAAGCATTCTTGGGAAAAAACTGCAAATGCCGGGACTCAAAAGCTCTGTTTGGGAATTGCGGGTCTTATGTAGCGGTGGAAAACAATTAATTCAAATGTGCCAACCGCTTCGTGGTTTCCTGCAACGCCTGAACAGTAGGTTGAATTATTGGTATTTTAAATTGAACTTCTTTAAATTTGATCCTCAATAGTGCCAATTGCTCATTTACAGGCCGTTTAACGGCGTTGTTGAGTGAATACCGTGGCCCCCCTCCCTCCCTACGTAGCAGTACCGAACTGGGCAGTACCCAACTGGGCAGTACCCAACTGGGGTACCCAACTGGGCAGTGGTGTAACGTTGTCAGCATGAGCGACACGGCAGCGAAGCAGGCCCAGCGGCAGGCTGAGCGCGAGCGGCGCCAAGCCCGTATTCGCAATGCTGCCAGCAGCAGATTAGCGAAAATCACGGCCTCGGCCGGTTCCCAGGATTTCAAGGGCCCCGCCACGGTTCCGGCACCGGCTCCGCCACGGGCCTCATCGACCACAACAGCACCGTCCCCGGCCATTGCGGCCACTTCGCAGCGGCCAACACGGCCACCAGCGGCTTTAAACACGACGAATGTCGCAGCCGGCTCGGCCAATGCCAGTTTAGCATCCAATGCCAGTTTAGCATCCAATGCCAGTTTAGCAAACAACGGAAACGACTCATTGCTCAATCTTTTCGCGAGAAATAGCGACGAAGAGGACCCGCTGATGTCGATGCTGCAGCAGCACTTTCCGCAACAAACCCAGCAGTTACAGCAGATGCAGCAGCAGCCAGCCAAGGGAATGACGCAGGCACAGCGGGAAAAAGTCGACCGTAGCTGGGAAGCCGTTCATTTAGCGCTGGCAGTGTTCATTGGGCTGTACGCAGCGCTGGGCAACCCCTGGAATGCATGCATGGTGTTTTTAACCGTGGAAATTGTCCAGTTTGCTGCTCAATATGCACTTGCTCATTTGAGGCCAGGATTACCCGCAGTGTTGGCGCCGTTCATTGGAATGCTGCCCAAAAACCGCCAGTTCCAGCTGAACACGGCCGGGGCGCTGTTTGGGGCGGTGCGTACGGCGTACCGCGATTTTAATGTCGCATTAGTGGCGTTTGGCGGCGTTTCTTTGGGAGGACAAGCTTATAAGCCGCCAATTTAGTCAATTGCTGAACACCATGCCATCATGATAAATATACACCATGCTGGGGCTTTATTTATCATGGCATCCAGTTGAGGCATCTACTTATGGCATAACAATGTGGCATCTACTTATGGCATAACATTGGCATTCAGTTGAGGCATCCAGTTGTCATGACTCCCAGTTGTGGCATCTACTTATGGCATAACAATGTGGCATCTACTTATGGCATAACAATGTGGCATCCAGTTATGGCATAACAATGTGGCATCCAGTTAAGGCATCCAGTTGTCATGACTCCCAGTTGTGGCATCTACTTATGGCATAACAATGTGGCATCTACTTATGGCATAACAATGTGGCATCCAGTTATGGCATAACAATGTGGCATCCAGTTAAGGCATCCAGTTGTCATGACTCCCAGTTGTGGCATCTACTTATGGCATAACAATGTGGCATCCAGTTATGGCATAACATTGTGGCATCCACTTGTGGCATAACAATGTGGCATCCAGTTATGGCATAACATTGTGGCATCCACTTGTGGCATAACAATGTGGCATCCAGTTATGGCATAACATTGTGGCATCCACTTGTGGCATAACAATGTGGCATCCAGTTATGGCATAACATTGTGGCATCCACTTGTGGCATAACAATGTGGCATCCAGTTATGACATAACATTGTGGCATCCAGTTATGGCATAACATTGTGGCTTCCACTTGTGCATCCACTTATGCCATAACAATGTGGCTTCCACTTGTGTGGCTATCATGCTGGCACGTTCTTGTTATCGCTATTGATATTAAATGTGGCTCATAAGTTACATAATTTAATCTAGCAGGTCTGGCGATCCAAACGGTGCCCCCAACTGAGATGGGTACTCGTCTACCATCATATCGGGCAGGACGTGCCAGTCCCCCGGCTGCATCAGGGTTGAATCAAGGCCCGGGTCCAAACATACTGCAGGGTCGCTGAACTTTCGTTCGTCAATTGACGTGCACGGTGAATATATTTGCCTATCTTCGTACCAGTCGGCATCCCGATCCACATTCCGCCAGTAAGAACGTTGTGTTTGTGCCCAATTCGAGTTCGTGGGCTGCGACAAGCCATCCTTTAACCAGTCATCATTTAACCACTCAACCCCGAGCCACATATTGTCGGCATCGAACTCGTCAAGGCTGATGGGATTACCCACGGGTTTCCCTGCATCGCCAGCATTAAATTGGGATTGCGTATGCGTGTTTATGCAATTGGATGATGTGTTTATGCAATTGGATGCTGGTGGTATGCTGTTTATGCTGGGTATGCTGCCATTGCCCGCGGTGGGACTGTTCGTGCACGGACTGGGATACGTGTTTACATCCATGTGGACCGTCGGCTCGGCCCGTCCGAAGGCACTGACCAACTCGAGGCTGGTTTGCTTGGGCAACTCGACGCTCGTTTGTTTGGGCAACTCGACGCTCGTTTGTTTGGGCAACTCGAGGCTGGTTTGTTTGGCCCTACTTTTTTTTACAGGTTTGCTATTCTTAACGGCCACCTTGGCCGGTTTCGCATTATTTTTCGTAACTTTGTTCGCCTCGGATTTCTTAACATTTGCCGACGGCTGCACAGTGCCGGCTTCAGCCCGCTTCGCCAGTTGGGCCAGCAATTGCTTGCGTTGGCCGTACTCGCGCTGCTGTTGTCGTTTACGCTTGAGCCGTTGCTCAATTCTTGGGTCGATAAGAATCACCGGAATGCGCTCGGTGGTTTGCACGCGGCTGCTTAATGGCATCATCACAAATATGTGACCTAGGCGACCTACTACTTGTTTCACTTTCGAGCTCAGCTGCCCTTCGGACCTCAGCCGGAACAAAAAAAAGGTTAAGCGGGCCCGTGAAGATCTATTTATACATAATAGGTACAGCCCCTCTCTGCCGCACGCCTGTCGTGCGCATTTTCATCTGGGGCTGTCACTATCAGCACAGGGGTTAGGGTGACGCACATACCCATCTGCACTAAGGGGAAGCTAGCAGATGCATCGATCTTTTTGCGCGGTGCTGGAAAAGGCCGCACGCAACGGTAAAACCCGAAAACTTTTCGGGCCCAAAAAACCGCAAGCAAAACGGGGACTTTTTCATGTTATCATCGGCATCGGTGGATTAAAGTAGTGCCACCATCGCCGGCAAAATCCTCGGTTTTTGGCCTATTTGCGGGGCCTGGCCCATCGCTCTGCACTGAACCCCTCTCGCTATGACTGTTACAGTACCCCACCCAGGGGCGGCTCAATTTTTTCAAACCGTGCCCACGAAAGGATAATCCCAAGCAGGGAGCACGCAAAACCCTACAGTAAGCGGGGTGGGGACCGAGCAAGATCACACGATCCCCCACCTACCGCCATCACTGCCGGTGCGCTGCCTTGCCAAGATGATTCACATAATCGCTCTGCAGGGGGCCCCGCACGCCGGCATTCGATGAGGATAGAGATTGCCGCGGTATGTTAACCGGATCTAAGACCGTTCGCGCGCGATAATTTAAATTAGTGTATAGATGCATTACCGCCGCCCCGGGCGCTTGCTTAATTAAGGTTTTACACATCTATGAGCCATATCTAAGAATATAATACGGATCGGTACTGAAAACTCATCAACACTGCACCGAAACCGAAACCGCCACCTATCATACCTGTACCTTGACTTAATAGATATTCCCACCTTCTAAGCTTGCGATCAGTACAGATCCCACCTGCGATTCTTTGTCTGCACCAAAATGTAAAAATAGTTGGAGCCGTTCGGCCTCCTGTGGATCAATGTAGGTCATGCATACGCCTGTGCCCCAACTGCAGCAAGAAAATTACGCCCCGCCTTAGCAGTATCTTGTAGGCAAATGTGAAACGCCACTTGAGACAGGCTAATTTAAAGCCCCGAGCACGTGCCTCAACACGTGCGGCCGCATGGCGCCTTCCCTGCGGCACCGATCTCGTAGGCACGAGAAATGAAACCGATGTGGTCACATCTTATGGCTACAACGGCTGCTAGTGTACAACAAGTATGATGAAACACCGGTAAGTTATAGATTTAGAGCGCTAGAGTAAAGTTGTGGAAGGTACAAGTTTGCCGATATACGTACACAGTAAAGGGTTATGTATCCCAGCCATAGTGTCCCAGCCATAGTGTGTCCCAGCCATAGTGTGTCCCAGCCATAGTGTGTCCCAGCCATAGTGTGTC